>JABASC010001497.1:0-22975 GCA_019776185.1 Plutomurus gul | reverse complement strand
GCAAATACACTAAGATTACCCTTTGTATGATTCCATCTCACTAGGGTTCTTTACATGTCATCTCCTTCTCTAATCTCCCCAACCAAAAAAAGAGCCTCTTCCGATGGCAGGACGAACTCCCTCGTAGAGCCGGTTGTAACTAACTGTATTGTGGCATTCTTTGAGGGTTTGCCTTTACCTTTGCCTTTTTCTATTTGTTTTCTATAGGTCTTCGTGACTAAATCTTAAGCTTCGTTCAATATCTTATAGGTTAGGTTGTGTCTTTTGAAGACACAACAGGTCAACTTTCTTTAAAACGCCGAAATTCTTGTTTTTCTACCGAAAATGTCTGGTGGGAGTACCATTCCATTATGCTTAGCCTTTTGCGTTTTTCCTTATGCACAATTAAGATGTCATGATTGTTGCTTCAATCTAACGAGTTTTTCGCCAGTGTATTGCCTGACCACTCATGTGCATGGTGTTTGTCAGTTTTCTTTCCCAGTTGGTGGTAAATGTTCAATTTTTTCAACACTAAATTTACAATAGTTAAGCTATATAAAATACTACCACCTTGGCAAACGCACTACGGTTTATGATTTACTATAGTCCGGTCCTTTGGAACATCCTCTGTCTGTACATATATACTGCAGAAATTTCATAAACAGACCTGTGCCTCAGTATTACGTACACGCATACTTTAGAAATACAAAATCAGTTTGTTAGCAGTGAAATCAATTTTTGGATTGTGCAGAAGATATTCTCAGAGCTAATTTTGAAAACGATACAAATGGTACAAGCGTTTTAAACCTAAAAACATGTTACTGTGTACTCTAACATTTAAGCAGAAAAATCCAGTTTATTTAAGTTAAAAAGTTTTTGAAGTATGTTGAATGTTGTACATGTGACAGAACTTTGCATGCAACTACTAATTCAAATGCTATTGGCTATTTTTCCTATTACACTCTAGCCTGGTACACACTACCATCTTCATTTTCCTTGAAAATCACTTTCCTTGCTGGATATTTTATGGGAGTTGTCACTTTCACGGCCTACTGTGCGGCAGTTTACTCTTCTCTCTCCATGAATTTACTACCAATTCAAAATTTTATGGATATACTGCATTTCAAATACGATTTTACGGTGCATGAAAAAAGTGGAACAATGATAGCCTATCTACAGGTAAATCAAAATCAAGATAAGTAAAGTAAAGACCTACGTTTTAACCTTGTAATTAATGCTATTAAATTATGCACTCACTCGAATTTACCAACTATTCACAACTCAGTACTAATAGGAATTCTCCAAATTGTAAATAAAATTACTAAAATTATTATTAGCTTCGACAATTTATACGAATTTCAATTTTTTAATGTTTTCCCAGTGTTTCTGAATTGTTTAATTACAGCAACTATAATATGTAGAATAACACAAATGGTAGTCAGTATGTAGTAATTTGTAATTGTTTTCCAAAAGGGATTAATTAATTCTTCCATTGTTCATCAAACGATTGAAACAACGGACACTAAAAATGAAATTGAACATTTCATTGGTCAGAAAAAGGCTTTTCTGTCATTTTCTGATTATTTTTACAACGCCGCATCCTCTTTGAAATATTCGGAGGAATTCCTTTGTACAGAAGTTTCTGTCGTGAAAGCGAGCACCGGACCTGTCGGGGGAGGGATGTTTCTGAAGAAGGGCTCTCCCTACACAGAACTGTTCAACTACAAGTAAATTTAATTCTCTTCAAAACAAAACATAACAATGAGTGGGCGTACTTAATTGTTTTTGATCTGCAGAATAATTACTCTGAAGGAGAGGGGTCTCAATCAGCGCTACTTCAAGGACTTTGACAGGAGCAATGAGGTTCAGTGTAATGTGCTGGAAAGCGGGAGAAGAGCTAATTTGTGGCATCCAGTGACCAAATACGACGTTGCTGCTGCTTTTATTGGCGTTTTTATCGGGATTGTCATTTCCGCAGTATTCTTACTCATGGAATGGACATACTGGTGTTTCCAAGCAAAATCTATTTCCTTTACTGTGGAAAAACATTACTGCGGTAAAAAATAACCGCAAATTTCACGGCAAATTCATAAAATATGGGGAGGAAGGAGTTTAGAAACCTAACACAATCATCAGAATAGTTCATTTTGAATTAAATCTGTACACTATAATATTTAATATTAATTTTATTTCATCAAACATATAGTGCTCCGATCGGTCAAGCCCGGGTGGCGATTTGATTTTCTCGGGTCAGGTAGGGCCATAAGCCATGGCCCCTCAGCCCGGCCCGAGGCCTGACCAGTAATACATTGCCATTCAGAACCAATTTCAACCTAAAAGATGGAGACATTTTGTAAATAAATATTTTTTCCTGTAACTAACACATGCTTTTGGGCTGGCCTATCTCGGGCTCGGACCGGGCAATTCCCAGCCCGATCGGAGCTCTAATCCGGGGACCCAATTTCTTGAACATTCTCCCTACTGTAATAGATAACTTCTGATGTGTACTGGTCATTTTTTGAGATATTTTACCTTGGGTGAACAAATTTATGAAAAATTGAGAAATTTTGTAGATTCAGTGGCAACCGTGACTGGAACTTATTGGGATAGCCCAGTAAGTCGTCAAATCTGAGTGACACAAGGAACGATCCTGGGATAATTTGCACATTTAGTCAATTTATTGCAGTTCCATTTTTTGCTCTAAACAATTTAATTATTATCGAAAACAGTATCGTATCCAGATGTGACTGCTAATGTACCCTAACAAGTTTGTAATTTTCCATATGAACGATTTACTTTTAAGTCGGAATGACAACATTGAGACATTTTTCATTGCTAGAATATTTTCAAGAGCATTTCCGTCAATGAACATGTAATTATGTACGAAATTGCCTTCAAAACGCGAACTAGTATCTAATTTACATTAGAGTAGGAGTTGGAGTACTCGCACGAAAAGCATGTACTACATACTTCACTTACAAATTACTGCAGTTGGGTTACCATTTTCGTACAGGTTTTTGTGTAATTTGATTGACATTAAATGAAGTACTATATAGTCGCATTTTTACATTTTATTGCATTTCAAGCAACAACCACTTTCCTTAATAGTTCCCGTCCCGCAATTACTTTAAGAGGTGCTTATTTTGAATGACATTGTTGATATAATGATTGTTAACTCTCCCGATTCAAACGTAGGGTTGGCAGTTAGCCCACAAAATAATGTAAGAATACTCAGAAACAAATTGATGCACCTTAATTCATATGTAGTATTTGCAATGTAATATTGCTTTCATTTCTTTTACTCTGAATTGGTTTCATCATTTTCTAACTCTCCTTTTTAATTACTATTTTGTTGATGTTCAAAGTAATTTTTAATACAAATTTTCAGCCGACGTGAGTAAATTTTTTATAGAGAAAGATTAAAAAATTTCGTATGGACTACAGGAATCGAACCTGTGATTTTCGCTTTCCGGGCTACTACACCCACCATGCCTTGCGGCACCATAGACGTTCTTAATCTTTCCCTATATATACTTAGCAATATACGTTCTCCCCATTTAATTAAGTCAATTGTAACAGAAGGTTTTCTGTACATTGAAAAATAGCAACTGTGGTTGAAATACTTGAGCATAAAGGGGATATTCAATTATGTTCAAATTAATTGTTAAATAAATAATAACAGTCTATATTAGAAAGCTTTTTCCCCGTACACGATGTCAACTGAAATGAAATCGCTGTAACAATAAATCTGCGATAATTAATTAAAATGATTTAACGAAAGAATCCTTAGTGCAAAAAAAAACTCATTATTTGATGAGTACCACCGTACCACATACCTAATAATAGCAAAATTAAAATAATCTGAACACCCAGTATTGGAATGACAATACTCCCAGGTGCTTGGCTACACGTTGAAGTGTAACGCAAACAGTGGAGAGTATCCCTAATGATGGTTGGCTGTCACTCACCTTGTCAATTAGTTAATATTAAGCAACGCAGAGAAGAGTTGGAACAATTTCCTGTATATTTCGGTGAGAACTTTTTGTTAATTTCGAGCAAGTCCGTGGGAAATGCGTCACCGCGGTCACTGTTAGCCGTGTGGGTGTGTCTTCCGCATGATATATTGAGCACAAATAAGGACAAGCATTGTACCAATTATTAGGGAGTTGCAGTGTCCAATAGTTCATGTAATAAGTGGCTTGGAAATTAAAGTAACCATGAGCACTCCTTCAATAATGATTCGGTGTCTCACATTTTTAGTAACATTGCAACATGTAAAACTGAATAAAACAATTACACTGTCCCCCGAATTTCATTGGAGAATGTTGCGGAAAATTGTGGATTTTAACTGTAAACTGAAATCTTGTGAAGCGGTTTTTGTGTGTGCCAACAAAGGTGAGATTTTTTAAATTTTATTATAATGTGAAATAGTTTTTATTCTGATTTATGACATTAACATTTTAAAGCTGAATAGATAATTACTTATTTGATTACTGTTTGCCTAGAGAGCGGTACGGATAGTGCGCAACTATTGCTTTGGCCCCACCTCTCAATGACATACATGGATTTGCATTACTTTTTGATTAATTTCCGCTTTCAAAGTTTAATTGTGAATAACCAAAGAAGCACATTCATTTTTGCTCCCGAAGAGGCTTACACTGTTTATTTAATATTGAATAAGGTTCAATCTTGAATGGTTTACTTGATGAAATTTTCCCCAAAATAATCCATATCTAATCTTTGTTAAGGTGGGGAGTGACTTAGAGAGCATTTACGGAACTTTTCCATATAAAATATGGAAGCCACGGATTCTAATTTTGTGGCCTAATCTGTTACAATATGACGTTGAAATTGAGGAAATTCTAATCACAATCCCAAAAGGCAAATTTCGAATTGACAGCGATATTTACATTGTATTCTGTGTAAATTCGAGTGAAAGTAGACGTAACGACAACTTATATACGAGTACAAAAATTTCATTATGGGAAGTGTATCAATCAAAAGACTTGCCAATTTTTCGAAGAGTACACAACAACCACAAAAATATCTTGTCTACTTTTCCATTGGAACAGAAATTAAGCCGAAGAGCAGATTTGATGGGCACACCCGTTGTCGCAATTGCCGTTGTATTCTACAGAATTAAACAATTATTATATAATATAATTATACATTATAACACTACAACAAATATAAATTGTAAAAATTTAATAAGAATTGTTTAATTTCAGAATAAAAGTAACTATGCTAATTGGGCAATAGTCGAAAAACAATCAAATGGTGCTCTGAAATTGGTTAAGGGATTCTCTGTTAGTGTCTACTGGGACTTCATGCAGATGTTGAATTTTAGGCAGGTCTTTTTAATTTTCAACAATTTGACTACTGACTGATACGATTTTGACTCAATGCTATTTTTTATATACAGTGAAGTAGTCATTTTAGGGGATTTAGTGTTCAATTCACAAAATGGAGCATTAATTGGGGACAGTGTGTCCAATTTGAATGCAAACATGGCAGATATATCGATAACACCCGTGGCTATTATTTACGATCGAGCCAAACAGCTTTCCTTCCTACAACCAACCCATCATGGAATGTAAGTCCATTTCTGAATTATTTATTTAGATCTAGTCATTTCGTAAATTCAGTAATAAAAGATATTTTTAAATGTCGAATGTAGAATTAAAGCGTTTTTCCAGCAGCCTCCTGGAAGCACCTTTCGAAATCCCTTTGTTGCTCCTTTTGAAATGTCTGTCTGGATTGCATTAGGAATAACGTGGACTTTTACAATAATCACTGCCAAGTTATTCACGGTGATTAGATCGAAACTGGGTCTTTCTGTGACAGTGGGCTCCGCTGCAGTAAATGAAAATTTTGCAAATGAGTGCGCGATGTGGGTTATTGCAGCAACATGTCAAAAATGTAATAAATAATCTGAACAAAATTGTAGTAGGTACTATTTATTTGACTTCATGTAAGAAGTTTGTGTTTTACCTCAGCGTGGCACGCGAGCCCTTCGGTGCCGTCCTTGAAGGCTGTCTTTCTCATTGGCTACATTTTGGGAGTTGTTATTTTCATTGCGTACTCGGCCCAAATTTTCTCATCCCTGACTGTCACTGTAAACCCAATTCGAAGTCTCAGCGATTTGTTGCATTTCCGCTATGCTTTGACTGTACATGAAAGTAGTGGAGCTATGAAATCGTACCTACAGGTAAATAAATTTTATACTCTGATAGTGCAACCAGTGTTTGTTTAATTTGGAATGTAGATTAAAAGTTTTATTGCATGATTTCTAAAAGGGATTAATTAACTCGTCCATTGTCCGTCAAACGATCGAAACAACGAGCACAGCAAATGAAATTGAACATTTCATTGGAAAAAAGAAAGCATTTCTTTCTTTTTCCGATCTTTTTTACAACACGGCATCTACCTTGAAATATTCCGACAATTTTCTTTGTACACACGTGTCACACATTACCGTGAGCTCTGATCCAGTTGGAGGCGGAATGTTTCTAAAGAGAGGGTCACCCTATACCGAATTGTTCAATTACAAGTAATTAATTTTACTACATTCATTCATTCTGAAATCAGTATTTTACTCTGTACGTAACACTCTTGGAAATGATGTTTTGTTTTGTTTGTCTTGCAGAATAATGGCTTTGATGGAACGGGGTTTCAATCATCGCCATCGTAAGAAACTTGACAGCATTTATGAAGTTCGTTGTGATTTGAAAGGTGGGGGAAGAGCCACTCAATTGGAACCAGTAAAGATGCACGATGTTGTGACCCCTTATATTATTACTTTTATTGGAATTAACATGTCAGTGCTCTGTTTAATTTTGGAGTGGCTACATTGGCGTTCTCTAACCCAAAAAATGTTGTAAGAGAAACAATTTAAATTTCCACCTGTGAATTTAGTGAAATAAAACTCATCGTCAGTATTTTTAATGTATTTACCAAATAATGGCGGACACAACATTCTGAATGTTTTTATTCTTTTCCTACATATTGTACTTTTATAGATAATATAGACTATCCTACCCAAACATTTGTTCGAGAAGAGTCCGCTATTTTTCACGGTCCCTCCTCGACATCAACTTATTTGCCAGTACCTATGGCCAGTACGTATTTATAGTATGTATAAAATGCATTATGTTTGCACAACGTTTTAAGAAGCAGTTACCACACATGGTAACAGTTGATTGATAAACCGGAAAATATAGCCACAAAAAGTAGGTACAATACGATTTTATTTTAGTGATTTCATAGAGAGTACATTATTTATTGTAACCCCATGACGCCATTATAAATTCATGAAATAAAAAGTGTGGAATGGGAAAAAAAGCTAGCCCCAGAATGATTTCCTATATGTATGTATGTAGTAGCATCGTAGCCATGCATATGGGCTAACGTGAGACAGTACTCGCAATGTATAAGGTATGTATGTATATGCATGGTGAAGTATCACAGCATTAGACAGCAACTGTAAATTAGGGATCAGTTCGGTTCGGTTTGCCTCTCAAACCGAACCGAAGGCAAACCGAAATTTTCGGTTCGGTTCGGTTTGATATCCAAACCGAACCGAAAAGTTTCGGTTTACAATATTTGCTTTTTATTTTGTTGTATCCAGCATTTCCTCTTTACTTAAAAAATAGGCAATTATTTAATTAAAGTAAATTTATCCTCGTTACTTTTTGAAGTTATTTTGAATTACATACAACTAACAATCGTCAGTTAATAAATATAGTTTAATAACTTCGGTTAACGCATAATCACACAAAGTGGAATATGTGATGTCTACGTCAGCGAGCAACAACAAAGGTACTTATATTAATTCATGTTCTTTCCACAACGATTGAATTACAATATTGAATTACAAATTATTTATCCTACTCAAATAATAGAATTAAAATGAACTACAATTTTAACCTCGTTAAACTGGAACTGTCCGAATAAAATAAATCCGAATAAACGTTAAGAGAACAATGCAATTTTTAACACTTCAATGGTGATGAATGATTTGTCTGTTATATTGTAGCCACTTTTACAGTAGTGTCAAAAAATTTGAAATTTAATTGAATAAAATGCGTACAAATTTAGAAATTTAGCAAATAAAATTCTGATATGAGAGAATTATAAGTTTGGATAAACCGAAAATTTTGGTTTGGTTCGGTTTACGGTTCGGTTTACGGTTTAATTTTCAAACCGAACCGAATTTTACGGTTCGGTTTGACTTTTTCCCGGTTCGGTTCGGTTTGCCTCTAAACCGAACCGAACCGAACTGATCCCTACTGTAAATACATGCAACGTGTCATGAGACAACATGGAATACAACTTTTAATACCTGGAAATAACCTTTACAAAACAGACAAATTTTGGACAACCCTTAAAATGTCTACTTGATGGAAGTGTAACACGCCTCGTCTTCTGCCGTCTATTAATATTTTTGGTAGTTATATTACTAGATTATAATGGTTAGTTGGTTAGACTTGTGATTCATAATTATTCCGCTGTTTCTTTAATTTTTACATTTACAAAAATTATTAAGGAATCAGTTACACTTAATCGACTTAGTACTTCTATTGTTAAAAAAAATCAAAGTCCTTTTCTAAAGCAAACAGGTTGAATGACTACAAGCCCGTTACGGTATCCAACAATGAATTGATTTCCAGCAGGTGACCACGCCACCTTGTTAACGCGAGTGTACGGGTAGAACCGATATAAGTTCTCCACATCATCATACGACGGTTCAGTTATAGTTTGTGATTCTAACCTCCGGTTCACCAAATGTATATTAATTCTGGGCTCCTCGTCCTTCGTTACCATAAAATGGTCCCTTGTTATTGTGTCCGTTGTGAACTGGGAGAAACTGGCTTTGTCCAGCTTGGTGTACAAAAGGTCTACAATATTTTTCCTCTTTTTATTCCGGTCATAATCGCATTCTCTCCAAAACACATCGAAATAAGTTGCCGTAACTTTGCCTTCTTCGGTGGATTCGATTGTGAAGCCATTTTGGGAAGAGATACTCGTCACGGAATTCAGTTGAGCACAATTAGGTCGGCCTTGCATGGTGCCCAAATTATAAAACCTCGTGTAGTTGTGCGTAGAGCTAGATTTTGTATTGGCTGAATCTAAGGCTATAGCCATGTGTACCCAGCCTTGTATCCAACACATGTCCGTGATCAGTCCCACTTTCCTTCCCTGAACTTCCATTCGTAAATGAGTGTCGTAGACTTTCACAGAGCGGTCTTCCCCACCGGTGCAAAAATACCTGGCCTTAACCGGATCAGCAAAGCAGAGTCCATTAATTGGCAAATGATGAGCCCTGATGAACCACACAGGATTAATAATGGTTTCCTCTTCATCGTTTTCGAATGTTTTCCTGGATCGAAGCAATTTTGACGTAGTTTGTAGATCGTACAAAGCCACGTGACCACAACTGTACCCAGCCAAAAGAAAGCGATTGTGGGGATGCCACTCAAAGTTCCTACATTCCCCAACATAATTGGCGCGAAGGGAATCACTCACTCGCAGACACACCTCTGGTCGCTTTCTATAAATAGAAATGCTTATGGAGCTGGCTGTGACGAAATTTTGCTCCATTTCAAAGTGTGACTTGTATATTGCAAATATTCTGCAGGTAGAGTCAGCGCAGGCGATTGCAAGATATCCAAGTTTACTGTCAATATTAATTTCGGGGACCTTGAATTGTTTCTGGTTTGGGGGCCAATAACTACTCCACTGAATATGTCTTACGATACCATAGTCTACAGCCAAAACAACTAATAAATTCACTTCACATTGAACGGTAGTCACATTTTCACTCCCAACGTATTCATAAATTTGAATACTTGTCTTCTTTTGGTTGAAATCTGAATGGTCTTTGTAGCCGGGCAGATTTGCAACAGCGAAGAATTTGCCTGAAGGATGCCAAGCCATACTGGTGACCGAACCACCCGTGTGCAATATTACTGTCGAGTCGACATCCTCACTTTCTGATTCAAACATCTTCAAGCGACGATAATGTGTTGAAATTCTGTCTAATTCACTATGTTTGACACTGAATTCTATTGATCGTTCTATAGTCGGCAGGTGTTCTAATATTTTTTCTTGTGACGGCGGCGTCAATTCATTTGAATAGTCGATAGTTTCCAAGCAGTCTTCATAAACCCGTAATGAAGTAAAATCATCTGAAATGTTCCTGTCGAGAAAGTTACTAGCAATATACGTTATATCATGCGTTGCGGTTTCTGACAGACCTTTTTTCTCTTCACAAAGCTCTGACCAATTGCTATCTTTACGAATTTTTGATTTGAATTTGAAAGCCCTGGCTGGCTTCATGGATACTTCTTCATCCTGCTCTTCTGCGTTTGTCACCTGTACTTTCTGTAACATTTCTCGTGCCTTCATCGCAGATTGTCTTTTGGAAGTTTCACGAGTAATATCCATGATTTCAATTTCTTCAACAACATTGTTGAAAATGTCAGAATGCTGGGATTTCTTATGCCAGGCCATATTTGGAGCAGAAAATTTCTGGTGACACAAGTCACATTCTACCAGACAAGCCTCCTTCTCCTGCAATAACATTTCAGGGAAATTTTTTCGTGAAATTTTCTTGTCGACTTTTATTTGCAATAGTTTGTTTTAGCGTTACCTCTGCGGTTTTTCCACAATTTTCCAGATGAAAAGCCAGTCCCAAAACGCTTTTGTAGTTTGTAGTGCAATCAGGCGTTGGACAATAATAAATTTTGATTTTTGCTAATTTTCCTAGCCATTTATTTTAAATACGTACAATTTACATCTTTATTGTGCAAGTGTAGAATGTAACATCGGATTTAAAAAATTGTAAATATGAAATTAAAATAATTTCTTACCTAGTTCCATGAGTTGTCGTGAGAAAAATCTTCTATCTCGTACCGTTTCGTCAGTTGTTGTCGTCGAAATATTGTAGTGGATTTCCATATTATGATGTCGAAATTCTCGAAAATTACAGACTTCTCCGCACAGTCGACATTCTACTTGTTCATGATCTCTTTCTGATGTTGGTATTCGGTGTATGGGTATTTTTAGGACGTTTGTGCGTACCGGTTGCCGTCCTCTTGTAATTCCTCGTTTTTTACGTGGTGGCATTTTAGATTTAATTCAAAATTGTAGGAACTTTTCGTTAATATTGATAAAATATTTTGATTTTTAAATCTACTTTTAAATAAGTGTGCACCCAACAGTACAACCTCTGGAACTGTCTCAAATTCGAGAAAATAATCTTGCCGCCACCATAAATCAACTTGGCTCACATTTTGTAGCTCTCGCATAGCACAATCAATGTACTTCGAGCGGTGTTCTTCGGGAGTTGCTGTTGCTACAGAACTTTCGCTACAAGTACAAGTTACAATTGGAAGAGGGGCGGATACAGTTTGAATCTGAATAAAAAGTTTATGCCAAGGACAAAATGTTTTGCCTAAATTCCTCTAAAAGAGTACATAAATACATGGAAGTGGTATACATGGTATGTGAATTTTGTAACACAACTTTCTAAAAAGCTCCATACAGACGAAAATTTTTTGGCAAAAATCGAAGTTTATCTAGTGCTTAGTTAAATTTCGAGGGGCGAGAGGGTTTGAACACGTAAATCCCTTAACCTATAGACTCGCCCTTGACAATTGTCCGATTTTTTACTTGGCAACTTCGAGTCAATATGTCTGATTTGAGTTTCCACCAAAATAACATACCGTATTTACCGAATTAAATCCCCACTGGGGAATAATAAAAGAATTTTCCTCAAAATTATCTGTTGAAACAGTAATTCCCCATAGTCGTAATTATTCCCCACCTTTCTATAATGCATTGCAGACGTCTCATGTGGTTACGTAGGCTAATGTGATAACGTGATAAGATAAGATAAGATAAGGAAGGTAACACCAACTTCTACGTTTTAGTTACTCTACAATGTCCGAAGAAGAGGCAGTTTGTTTGACCGCGAAAAAAAATCTTCGTTTAGTGCACAATTCAAGGTAGAAGCTATAAAGTTTAGCGAATCAACTTCTAATTTAAAAGCTGGCCAGCAATATTTGCATTTTGCCCTCAGACGACGAACTTATGGAAATAAATATCTCTTTTACCGACAGACACCCTCATGTCATCCGATTATGATTTCTAATACATACTATTTCATTACACACATTTTCACAAAAATAACTTACACTTAAAATGTTTAAAATGACTAAGCTGAATTAAAAATTCTTGAAATTGTAATTCCCCATGGTCACATTAATTCCCCAGATGGGGAATAACTGCGACATATTGCACAAAAACTGCATTCCAAAATATAATTCCCCAGGGGTTTTAATTCGGTAAATACGGTAGTGGGGAAAATGCTCTATTTTTTAAATTAAAAAATCATAAATTTTGGCCAACTGTGAGTAGTTTAATCTAGGCAACAAGCATTTAGCAAACAATTTAACCGTAACGTAAATCATTTCTCTCCTAATAATCACGGGAAACCATTCTTGAATATGTATTTAGCCCACTTGAGAAAACGTGATTATACATATGTTGTTTGCTTTCCGAAGATTTTTTATTTATTTTTTATTATTCGGAACGCAATACTAATTTACCTGAAACTTACCTACAAATTTGAAGAACATAATGAGGATTATTTATTGTTAGTTTGAATCATATCCTCTAGCCTAGCCTGCGGTTGCCAACTGCATGCTCCACTTGGTGCGTGTACAATCATATATAAAGTGAGTATTCTATGGTTTACAGGAATTAATTTTCAATGTCAATACACTAGAAATAACATTAAATTTGGAAGAATTTCAAAAATTATTTAAACATTAATTAAATTAAATTATTGTATGAAAGTCAAAAGTCACTTAAAATTAAACTAATTGGATGGTCTGATTGAGTCCGTAAAATCTCTCAGTGAGAGATTTTACGGACTCATATAATATATAATCATCAATAATGTATATACATATAGGGGTTAGCTAGGGGCTAATTAGGTTTAATTAGTAATTGGCAATAACTTTTATCCAGCTAATTCGGTTTAATTAGTAGGAATTGGCAATGACGTTTATCCGGCTAATTAGGATTAATTAGTAATTAGAATTAGTTGTGGCTTAGCTAATTCAATTTCAATTGACAATTAGCAATTGCTAATTACTAATTGAAATATGTTCAATTATTTTCGCTAAAACAAGAATATTGATAGTGCGCAAGTCAGATTGATGCAGAAATATCCCATTTGCAGGGGCGGTTTCAAGGACTCTGTTTGTGGGGGTGAGAGTAATTATACTTTTATGACCGTAAAGCCGAAAACGTTTTGGTCAAATTCACCCAAAATGAGAACACAAATTCCATTTTGGAAGAAAAGTATTATCTGCCTCAGAAGAAAAATGTTGGGGTTATGGGCAAAAATCGAATTATATCTGGTCCTTGGACCAATAAACTCCAAACTTGATCGCCCTTGGCTATATGTAATTAGTGTAGGCTGACTTTAAATTCCAAAAGCACGAGAATATAAGTAGTCACATTAGTTACTAATGATGCAAGTAAACTCATTTTGATTGTAGCCATCCGCATGCCGCTAATTTGAGCAGACTCACTGCTCAGCTTTTGCAGAAATTGAAGGACCTGTAAAACGAAAACGTGAATATTGTTTATAGTCACACGTATCGTTGTGGTCAGTATTTTTCCACATCCAAAAATACGGTGTTATATTTCATACGATTTTTCCCGAATTGGTACAAATTTGTTTGAGTTATTACGTACCTGACCCAACATTAAAAATTCATGTTCATCAAACTGGAATTTAACCAGAAAACGTTGTGGCGCAAGTGACTGACAAAATGAAAATAATTTTCAATTCTAAATAGGGCTCAATTAATTCTTAATGCAGAAACCATAAATATGCATTATCGCGCACAGTGGCTCAAAAATAAAAAATAATACAGGAAGGGGAAGGATAGGGAAGGGTGTGCGGGGTGTGGCTAAATTAACATAGAAAGGATAGGGCGGGCGCTCGCACCAAATACTTTTCTGGATACGCGCCTGATCCTGCAGATATATCACAAAAGATGAATATATTTCTACGACTTACTGAATTGATAAGAGATTGCCCAGCCATCAAAGTGAACAATACAATGGTCACATTGTTTTGTATTTGCACGAAGAAAAGTTTAAGAAAACTTTCATAGAATAAATTGTCAGAAGAACTTTCCTTGGCTAGACTTGTAACAATAAACACTCCAATAGATCCACTGATGACCGATGCGCACATAGTAAATAAAAGCTAAAAGAGTACAAATAAAGGTATATACATAATTGCTGAGCAATATAAACTCAACGGTGAAATTGAAAATTGTCTTATAGCGTACAGGCAATCCAAAAAAGTTCCCCAAGCTGGTTACGATGTCGCAAAGTTCTTCGTGTAGAATCCTTAGAAAATCAAAACAAATCGACATTTTTCTCTTCCTACTAGCTTTCTCATTGTCCGCATTGATTGATGCAACATTGACATGAAGACACTCAATATCGCTATTATGCTGTATCTTTTCAATTATTACAATTTTTCTCATTGCTTCCTCGATGTAATAAAATAGCATACGAATAACCACACAAATTGATACGAACAATTGTACAAATATCTGTGGTGTTGAAAACTTCAGAGAAGCAGTGAATACCATAAAAACGAAAAGCACTTTATTCTTGCAGAGTGGTACTGAATCCAATTCACAGATATTTGCAAGATGGACCCAATAAAAGTAAACGTAAAGGATTTCAAACACAAAAAACAAAATGAAATTAGCTGCAAAAATGATTTTCAATTTCTGACTACTTTTCTTGTAGTAAGTTTTGTAGTCCAAATTTACGCCTTCAATATCAAACCTGTATGCTAACAATTTATAATGCCAATTTATCAAGTCAGAATACATTTTTTGCATGTCTCTTCGTCTCACCATGGAGTGCCCACAGAGAAAACATACATGAATATTAATCACATTTAGTGAAAGGAGAAAAGCATAAAGTTCTGTTTCTGGAATTACGTCTGCTAAAATTGATTTGGGTGAGAGAAAGTGTAATATGGTGATTAGAATTGTGGACAAAGACTGAAATGCACCCCATATGAAAGGTAGTGAAAGTCTCTTGATAGACAAAGAGCAAGGTAATTTTTTTCTTTTTATCAGCAGTGCAGGAAAAACACCAACCAACTGTCCAAGTATAAAATAAATTCGAAGGTATTTACATAAACAATTCTGAGCTTTTGTTGAAGCCTTAGAACTCCTAGAAATTCGTTCAGTCATGGTTAGTGTTCTGGGGTAGAATAGATGAAATTGTGAGGAGCTAAGGAAGCAGAGCTCTTAATATTGCAAACTAATTAAGAATGGACGAGTTACTACAAAGCAAATTAATAAAACCTGATTGGTCACACCCCTTAATTAGCTTTATGCAGATTCCATCTAATCAGATGTAGGTACATTCTAAAGGGCGAAAAAGCATGATTGGAACTAATCCATAATAACTACATTATTAGGGGCGTAAGCAGTAAGCAGATTGCAAAGAACACGGAGGAGTTTGTCCATAAACACAAATTTAGGTCAAATGTATAATAAACAATACTAAAAGGGTGTTAGAATGGTTGAAAAAATATTCCTATTTCGGGAAAAATGAAAGCAAACATAATACTAATACATTGATTTTATAATACACTCTGAATCTTGCTCGAATTTTGGTATGCTCCCTAAGTGAAACAAACGGGCTTTCATTTATTATATTTTTTCCTCATATGGAAATAGGCCAGCACTGAATTTTAACATAAAAGTTGGCCGCAAAGTCAGGTTTTAGCCCAATTTTTATTGGAAATTATACCGCTTTTTAACTGAAAAATATCGAAATCGAATTTGGAGCAGTAATTATAAGTAAATGTTGCTTATGAATTTCTTGTCTTTGCATATGCATGCATGAAATGCTCTAAAATTGCCTAAGGTGTAGCATTTGCAAACCCACCCGAGTGGCGGTTTCAGTGCCGGTCATTTCATTAACGTATAAATGATAAATAACAAAAAAATGTTGACCGACACTGCCCGCAAAATAAAGTATTCCGTGATTGGGATTACAATGGCTCGAACTGCTTAAATCTTATTTTTATTGCACTTTTTGTAATTTTTGGCTCAATTTTTACATAAAGTTTTACTCTATAAGGGTAGTATATTCCCCGGAATGTATTAAGCATCTACCTCCATGAATAATCCTGCGAGGCAAGTTATATGACTGCGGATATTTAATTCTGGCATTTTTCGTCTCATTTGTGGCAAATAAAATGTGGTAAAAGTAATGTTTTAACACTGGTGTGGGCCCAAAGTGTGAGGGAGAGGCTTTCAGTAGTAAATGTCTGAGAACAGCACTGTTGATAAACTTAAGATTTTGCACTTTAGTAAATAAATTTTAACTTTTGAGGCACACAAGGTAGGGCTGTGAAATTTAAACCCATTGTAAACCGAAAACTATGTTACATAAAAAAATTGAGCTTGTGGGTTATTGAGGTTTTGTGTAACAAGTTGAAATGTCGGGGTCACACGAGAAACGCTTTGTGCATTTCTTCACTGAAACAGCCCACGGTGATAAGAAGTCAACTCGCCAACACATTAAATTGGTAAAGGGTCGACTATACACTAAAAAAGTATGAAGAAACTGGATCCGTTGAGAAATCTAAAATCCCATGTCGTCTGGTGAAGCTAGCTACACCTAAACATCGAAAACACGATTCTGAAGAACCCAAACATATCGGGCAGAAATGCAGCTCAAAAATTCAAAATTAATGAAGCCTATTTCAGATTTATGAAAGAAGAAAAGTTACTCTTCAAATCCTACAAAAAAGAGACGATGCCGAAATATAATGAGAGGAAAGAAAAAATCGGGAAAACAAACTGCTGGAAACTGTGCGGGGGAAAAGTACGGGAGAAAGTATGTAGTTCTGATTGACGATGAAACTTATGCTCCCGTTGACCTCGGCAATGTTCCTGGCATCGAATATTATCTCGCGAGACGAATCTGAAGTTCAGGATGAAAAATGGGTGTTGTAGTTGTGGGTGGACATGGCCACTACAAGAAGTCAGTAACGGACTGACCTGCCTAAAATGGCATAGATTTTTTACAGAAGCCCGAAAATGCACAAAATGTGCCTATTGCTCGTCCCATTGAGAAATTCTGGGCCCTAGTGAAACGGGCTTGTCGAAAAAGACCCACACCTGCAAAAGATTTGCCTAAGTTCATAAGTATTTGGCTAAGACTGACAGCAAAAGTTGCATATAAACTAGTGCGCAAGAGCTAATGAAGGAAGCGCGAAGAAACCTTTGTGTCATATGATACCAAGGAGTCAGAGCACCATATATAAAAATTAGCTGCTGTAGAGAATTTTGCAAGGAGTCAGTTAATGCTAATACTATTTTTCCATCTTGTCTGCCTCAAAAGTTAAAATTTATTTACTAAAGTGCAAAATCTTAAGTGTGCACCCTTTAATTGTAGGGGTGTGATTAGAGACATTTTGTTAGCAATCTTTATGGCATTTTTTGTATTAATAGTTGTATAAAATGTGAAACATGTGAATGTCCGCCAGTAATTCTTTTGTTGGCAGTTTTACAAAGAAACAATTACCAACCACCATCCGAAAGATGATGAAATTCTGCATTGGAAAACCAAGACTACAAAATTTCAGACTTGAATACGTGTGCTACAAATGGGTCTGAATTCAGTCTCTTAGCTTATGGACCATTCTTTAATATATTTATATGTGCTACCTATTTATTACAACTATGTAGACTTTGGATTTTCGATGCATGCTTCAGAATCTAAGCAATTTTTACGAATTTTTTCTTTTTGCAGCAATTTTTTAAATAAAATATGTCTTAAAATAAAATTATTCTACTCTGTGCCTCTGTGGGGTTGAGAATCACAGCAATGCTTTTTCAATTTTAATTAAAAAGAAACTTAAAAAAATGTAAGTGTAAAATTTAATAAATAAGGGTGCTCTTCTTTGCCAGTCCAATATGTTAGTTACGTTTTGTTTCCACATTCCTTATCACATCATCCAGGATAATATTTTGCGAATCAGAATGTTAAGATTAGATAGGTAAAGTATGTCATTAAATTCCACCACTAATATGGCAGTTTGTTTGGTGCATTTTTGCAACATACCTGAAAACATTGAAGCAGCAATTGTCTACATATTTGAATTAATTAAGCAATTTCTCAATACGCTTTCTGCGTTTGAAATATTTGATTTGATAAAAAAAAATAAACGAATTATACAAATTGTATTTTCCATATCATTTTCTGTATTATTATTTGAAAATTTGTGATGGAAATACGTTATAATACAAACTACTCCCAATTCATAGTTTAAAAGAATTCAACTCAAAGGATTAAAGGAAACATGGATTCAGCGTTAATTAAGGCAAAAATTCGTAATTGTGCTTTTTGTTTGGATGCAATAGCCGCTGGGAATGTGCAAATTTGTGGAAAATGCCACAAAAGAGCCTATTGTAGTCGTGAATGCCAAGTTGGAGATTGGTGCCCAAAGGGAACCGGTCAGGGTCACAAAAACTGGTGTCATTTAAACTGTGGCGAAGAAGATCTAGATTGGGAGGTTTCTCCCGTGGCTGGGAAAGGATTGGGATTAATTGCTAAACGCACAATTCCTGCTAAATTTCGCATAATGGTCGACTCCTGCAGTCGTCCAAAAACGCATCCCGCAATTAAGGAACTAATGCCACTCAATGGAACAATTGAAGAGAAGCTCATACTGAATGGCTTAGGATGTTCCAGGGAAGACGATATTGAAACTGCACTTTGCTTACGAATTTCACGGGCTAACCACCGCTGTGATGAAAATGCAGCTCATTTCTACGATAAAGATTTTAAAGTGAAGATTTTGTTTGCGGAGAAAGAGATTCTCGAGGGTGAGGAAATTTGCATTAACTATCAGAGCTACAATGACGTCAGCACTGACACCAGCGCACAGATGGCCAGACAAATTCTCCGTATGAAATGGGGAATTATTTGTCCCACTGATTGCTTCTGTCGTAATGAAGAAATTGGCAATCTTATCCAACAAAGTAAGGAACTTGATGCAGCTATTATGAGGTTCGCACACAGACAGAATTAACAGTGAGATATGGCCTGTTGGACAATCTAATGTGTTGCAATTTGTCTTTGTGAAAAGGTTGGCACGCACTCCTGATCGTGCTTTGAATGCGGTGAGGAAACTGATGGACAATCATGATGTAATACATTCTTCATGGTTGATAAAAGCACGCACTCTGTATGATGGATTTCAAATTGCTGTCACGAGGCAAAAAACTCTAAAGCAGGCCAAGGAATTCATCCAGAAGGCTCATGAGATTTTCTCGTCTATTGTCCACCCTAAATCTGCAGAAGTTTTGAAATATGAAGGCTGGCTGAAAGATATTCGCACTCATCCCAATTATTTGCAACAACTGTGATANTGTGAACTTAAGTTTGAACATAATTACTTTACAAAGAAATATTTGAGGATGTAGTTAATTACCGTTCCTATTCAGTAGGGACCCAACAATCGTAACGAATTGTAAAGGTTTGTTCTTCTACTGATTTTAAGGGACCTTAATAAAACTATTAGATGTTGTCTAATTTTCATTAAACTATTAGACATAATATTGTTTAATTTTCTTTAAAAAAGTTGAACCAAATGGATTAAAAAAAGAAGGCTGTAGTAGGAGCCAATAATAGAAAGAATTTATTAGTTTTTATTTAATTATTTGATTTTAAAATTAATTTTAGATTAAATAAATAAATTGAAAACAGGAGCACAATTTTTCACACGGACTTTTGAAGAGAGCACTTGCATTTTACAATTATAGGTCTATTTGTCCCTAGAGGATCTTGTCAAATACTGCATGATCACCTGTATTTGTTCATTTAAATTTTTACCAATTCTATATAAAGTTCTGTGTCGCATCGGCAAAGTTTTTGACAACCCACATTACAGCAACTTCCCACCCCCCTTAGAACTCAATGTGGAACATCCTACCTTCCATGTTACGAAAAACTGAATTTTTCACGAAGATATGTAAAACGTAATCGCAAACACCCAAAATGTATTATCCAGATAACATGCATTATTTATTATTTCCAAAAAGTAAAATAGCAACCTCAATATTCATGATTCCACCTTGGAACTAAAAAATACAGAAAACTGTAGAAAATCCAGTAGTCAAATAATACGCTGTGATTTTCAGTATATAATTAGAAGTGCACACTTCATGAACGACTTGAGTTAAACAGATTTAAATAATGTACCATTTGTAACACAATTTTAACCTAAGGTACAAATTCCAATGCTTACTCTTTATTTTTGTTCGGTCATACATATAGGCAGTCCATAGTTTACGATTCCAGCACCCGTTAAAAAATTAACTGCTGCTGTACGACATAAGCGTACGGCTGTTGCGAGAGATTTCTCCTGTTTACGTGTTAATTTGTGATTAAATAGAGGTATTTGTGGTGGTGTACCCGGCCCCGGCATCCATCTCTCCACGAGATCCACCGTAACTCTGTCACAATCGGTGTCCGTAATGTCCCACAAAAATCCCACCACACTTACACTGTGAATATACAAAATGAAAAAATTGTGTTTCTAACGATATTAGATTAATATTAATAGCAGAATATAGCTTTGGATCTCACCAGCCCGAACTCATGTAGCAATCAACAACATTTTTAGGAAATCTTCTTTTGTATAAATGACGTTGCCGGACACTGGAGCATCCCATAAGAATGGGAAAGGATTTGCACAGCAATTTATTTATTATGAAATCGGGAAACACAGTTTGACCCCAACCGTGACCGCAATACCTGCAGTTAATGACACATAATTTTAAAATTCAATATCAGTGTGTTCTAATTAATTTTTCTGCATTATTGTATCGAAATTCGAATATGCTTACAGAATGACATCTTTTCTTTTTAAAATTTGTTGACATTCCTGCACAGCTGGTTCACGTCCTACAACACCAACCCATGTGTCACGACTACGAAAATAGTCTTCAAGTCTCTCCTGAGTTCTTTGTAATGTAAGGTCCGAGTTTACAACGTAAGTGCAGTCTTTAGCTTGAGCAATTTGTGGGTATGACGGATGAACAATTTTCGTGATATTAAATAGAGAGTTGACATTACTCATTGAGGCAACTCTGGTAACATCCGTTGAACGTAAGCACGAAATACACTCCCATGGTAAATTTTCGATTACCTTTAAATATCACAAATCAGTAACGATGCCTCGTTGATTACATTTTTATTTTCGACTGCCATTAAAAAGTATTCCAAATTATTTATTAACTTACATTATCTAATATTAGAATGGTTGGGCTCCTCAGAGTGGCTTCTGTAATATCTGCATCGAATTTTACTACTGATCTTATGACATAGCTGGTAGCGTTGTCATCAGTATGCATAATATTTTTTATGCAAAGTGAAAGTTGTCTGTACGACATTGACGCATTCGTAAAACGAAAGTTTTCCAGCAGTTTGTACAGAAACAGATATTGATGTTGGTTCAGTTTCGTTGGGAGCAGACAGCTGATTTGTTTCACTTTCACTAAAATATTGTGCTGAATCTGCGGATTAGTTACATTTCCGGGAAGTAAAAATGTCCACATGCCCAACCAACATTCCATGGAGGTTGTAAGATCCTGTACCCAAAATAAACAACAAAAATATACATTGCATTGGTTTATCAAGGGAATACCTTTATTATAAGCAAGAATACCTTTAGCGCTGAGTTATGCTTTTTTCTACGCTTCCAATACGCAGCTCGGTCAACTGCAAACAGTTTATAAGGTTGACTGGTGTTCTTTTTATTCCGTTTCATTATGCGATCAAATGTAGTCATAACATTTTCAGGGCCCATGCTGTTTCGCGGTGTCGAGAGGTAAGCGACGAACGTAAACTTATTTTTCTGCAAACAAGTTTGCAATTGCAATTATTGCTGACGAAATATTAAATGTTATATAAAATATATAAAATAAAAAATGTTTTTACTTGGTTTGGAACGGTATTAAAGACAGAAAGGAAAAGTTGAGGATTGTAGCTTCCTAAGACAAAGTCGGAGCCGTACCGATGGTTACTGTGAAGCAATGCGGTTAACTGTACTATATTCCAATCTACAATGAATGAAGGAATAAACAAAACCATGCACAGTTTTCAAAAAAAAACTATTTTAAGAAAGTTGTAGTGTTATGTACGTACTTGATGGTAAATTTTTTATGTCTGTGTAGAAGGAGTCCGCACTTTTTCCAAAAGTAACAACATCCTTTATCCTTGAAGTAAATAGCTTCCTGTTCTCCTCCTTCTCGGTCTCGGGTAAAACTTCCATATAAGATCGCTGTCGCTTACCCCTGAAATATAAAAAATCACGAGAATAAAAATATTTCAATATATGCATCACTCACGGGTATTAGATAACACGTACATTTGCTTCACATTCCTGTTGATGGTTTCTGCCTTCAACTTCAACCCGTGAGACTTTGAAAGAAAGTATGCACATTTCGGAATATCCTGCTGTTGCCAATTTATGATTGCCTTAATCTTGTACAAGTCTAAAAAAGCAAAATACATCCTTTCGGTTAGTTTCTATTATGGTATTTACGTGGTTATTTTTGGAACAATTAGAATATTTTAATCAATAGTGAAATTACCTACTAAATTACAATGACTTATGAATTTCGTAAGGTGATCTATCATTGTATTCAAACCCCCGTGAATGTTGAGCGTTTGCAAATTTGTGATGCTTATTTTAAACAAGTCAGCTATTTCTTTCGGAGAAAGAGCGGATTTTGGTTTTGTCCACTGTTTAACAGTTTGCTCCAATTGTTTCCACTTAACAATTGTGCTTGCGATTTGGCCGAAAATTCGTATAAAATTTGACATTTCCATGTTGTGTACTTTGTGCTTCGGGTCAAGC
>JABASC010001496.1:0-22982 GCA_019776185.1 Plutomurus gul | reverse complement strand
TGAAATTATATAGAATTTTAAGGACAATTCATTAAATAAAAGTATTGAAATTGTTCACAAATGTGGGAAATACTGCCTTAAGGCTTGTCCATGGCCCTTAAAGTCTGTTACATGGAGAAATTTATTCCCTGGACCATCTTGAGGATCCCATGGTAGGTAAGAATTATAATACAGTGTTTTTTTGTACACAAATCTTCATCCGGATTTTGCTCGCTCCTCCTGGTCCTTTACGTCTTCTTGGGGCAGGATAATGCTCAGTTCCTTAGCTTTAATATCAGAAAGAGTTGAACGATTGAAGTTGAGTTTCTTGGCCTCAGCAGACACGGAAGTGGATGGGTGCTTCATAAATTTGCACCTCTTACCTACGGATGATTTTGTTTGTGACACATTTTTCCTTCCCTTCATTTTGAAAATACTTAAAGGTCTTGGCTGTTGACCTTTCAGCTACGTTTACGTGTAGGTCTCTACATAGGCACAAGCTCTGCGGGGGGATAAACCGGAAACATGAAGACCCCAAACGTTGTTCAGGGTCATCAGTGGCACGGGTCGCCTGAAAACTGGCTTGGGTGCGTATGTACTCAAGGTTTTGACAATAACGTCATTTGTGTTTGAAGATTTGAAGATGTTGATTTGTTGGAACGCGCGAAAGTTACTATCAAGTAATAATTTTTATTAGCGTTATGTAGTAGTTAGATATTTAATAACTCTGTACATTACAGTTGCACATTCTAGGAAGCCACTAAATAATCCCAGAGATCGAAAGTTTTAACAAAACATACCGTTTGCCTGGCCAAGAGTGAAGAGATGTACATATGCGAGGATGCAACAACGTGATTAGACGTTCCAAATGACTTTATACAAACTAATATTTTATGTTTTCCTTGCACCACGAATGAATTAGAATTAACCTTATAATATAATATGTAATTGTTTTCGCTTTTGATATTTTATTAAATAAAATACGGTTTAGTTAAGCTAAGAAAAGTGCTGCAGGCAAAACCTTTCTTTACTTGTTTTCTGAATACTTTTAAGTAGTCTGTGAGTTCATGGCACCCAGCATTGCCATAGGGTAACTATTGCATTTCATAGAATACTTAAGGCAGCATTTCCCACATTTGTGAACAATTTAAACGATTTACCTCAATTCTTCGGTGCCCTCCTCATGGAAGGCGAAACCGAGACCCCCTTTGAATAACTCTTTTTCGGAATTGCTGTCGTCACTGGGAGGTGTACTACTGCTGGCACATGAAATATCTATTCGTGGCGTTGAGGGAGTTTGCAAACCTGACGTAGGCATTGAACTGGGAACACCGAAAAGGGGGTTGCTCACTGCTCCCACCATTGAGGAACACTCTGGGAGTCTTTTTGATTCTTCGGTGGGACTCCTAGCGCCGTCTTCCTTAATTTCTGGCATTGGCTTTACTTTATCTATACAAAAATGGGTGCAATAACAACATGAGTGTGTGATATTAACTTTTATTAGAAATATGTGTTTTGAATGTGTTTTCCCTACTAGATTCACCGTGGTCAGCTCCCCCATTTTCTGTATCCATTTCATCACTGAGATGAAAACAAACCATTTATTTGTATCTATTATTGAATTTGAATTATAATATATGTATTATTTACAAATTTCCGAAATATGTATGCACCTGAGATCCTCAAAGGACGCGAACGGAGCTGGTCCAAGCTTTCGCTGTCGAGATGGATAGCTCCGCGATGGAGCTCCTTTTCTCACTATCGTTGCCATCTCTATAGCTGGAACTAGCTCGGCGACTCGTTCTCCTTCAAGCAAATTGAATTTAATAATTAACGTTCATTGAAGAGAAGATAGGACATTTTATCAAAATTCAGGCAATATACTTATATATACTACAAAATTATTCACTTTACTAGCTTTTAAAGGGTATTCTCTTGTATAAATTCACTGCTAGCCAGCAGCAGGAAACTGCATTCAAACAGCTTCAGTTGCTCTCTTTGACCCAGTGTATATGCATACAGTAATGAATTCTACATTTACGACCAACTAAGAATACAAATAACCTTCTACTTGTAAACAAAGTAAGACAGAATGGGGTCTTGTGTATTATGCAGGCATGACTTATGTGAATAAACGAACTCAGCGTTAGCTCAACATCAATCCATATCCGATAACCCCTTAGATTTTTCACTTTAGGAGATTAGCCATACAAAATCAATAGACTACTTCCTTCAGTTCAGTTAGTCAATGTTAGTCCTCCAACAGTCTAACAGCGTTGGGTCTCGATCGGTTAACTTATGAGTTTATAAGTGTAAAAGGATATTATGATACCGAGTACGTGCTTACACTGACTTCAACCTTGCCGAGTCAATTCTCACTGTAAGAATTCCTTTACAGAAAATCCGAAAGTTCCAAGCACTCCCACTCATATTCAACCCCACGTACTTGGCTGCCGACAAAACTCTTTATATAAGAGTATGTATACTCCTTATGGGAGGTAGGGCAACATTCTTAAATAAAGAGTAGTAAGTAATATACATGTGTTCAGCACTACTACTGCATACATACACACACATAGTATAAACCTGTAAGTACAAACACTACGTGTATGTACTTTGTACCTATAATGCAATCTTACATATGTAGGTGGACATTTGTGTATACTGTTGTAAGTGCTGTATTTAATTAAAGCTAAGTCGATGGTAAAGAGTTTAGTTAGTTCCGAATACGATACGAACACCACGAGACGAAAAACCCGGTCACACACACACACACACATACACACACACGTAGAACTGGTAATTGTTAGAAAAAGAAGTTTCTGAAAGAGTGCCGAGTACATTGTAATACTAATATATCACTTCAGTAGACATTCGTCTCACGACACATGCCGTAGCCGTAAAGTGTGAATGCAATGTAAAAGAGAAAACCATAAGAAAGTATTCATGAGAAAAGAAAAGTATAGTCACATTGAATACTGTAAGACACACTAAACACTTGGTGTACTGTATAATTTCTGAGAACTGTCTTGTCTGCTTATGGCCGGATTTGGATTAAAACATACTTTTTAGCTTTGTATATGAAAGTGCATCTACTAAATATACAACCCATTTCCCCCTGACGTACTCACACCGCACCGTAGTTTACTCTCTCCGACTCGGTTTGTGTCTGGCTGGTGAGTCCATATACAAAACAAGCAAATAAACAAGTGAATAACAAGCAAATTTTTGCCCACCATAGTACAACGTACTATCATCTGCACTAACTGCTGGCCCACACAACCAAGACCGTGGATAAATCGCGCTAGTCAAACTTTCTTTGTGTGAAATAAAACATCTGCAGGCCACACGGAGCCAATTAGTTGATTGAAATACTTTGAATAATGCACCTGTAAAAACTTCTAATTAGGGATCACCTGTCATACTTTAAAATTCTGAGCTATTTTATTGCTGATATAATTTCAAGTAGTTAAACATTTTAGAGTAATTAAGTCCACCCTCTCAGCGTTAAAACTATGTGCATTCATCTGTAAGATGCACATGCACATACGAGTACAGTACACCACCGAAATGCAACTGAAATCGCTTTAAAAAATTAGCTTACTAGATTCATTAAACAGTGGGGTGCTGTCCAGAATGTTGCTCATTAACCTTCTAAAGGTCGCCTGTCAATAAATCCCTCACTGAAAGCAGCAAGTAATCAGTTCGAAGTTAATTACCTTGGATTTATTTAATATTTATGGTTTAATTTGATTTGTACATTTGGGGTTTGCCATTTCATTCGACGGAGAGATTTAATTACTACTAGTATTTGATTATATTATTACGGCACATTTCCTTATTAATTATTTTTGCCCGTTGAATTGCACAGCTGAATTGAGCACATGCCATGCCATGTTTGACTGTGTACGTACGAGTAACACCTGCACGTAAATGCACATGAATACGACTACAGGTAATAAAGGACTAGCTCTCACGGTGAAGATTGAAGTTAATATTGCAGTACGAAGTACAAGGCTGTGTGCAACTATTCCTGCAGCAAATATATGCATTATATTGTGTACGTATGGCTACGTTGGCTGTACATGTAGACACAGTTTACAGAGCACAACAGTTGATTACACGAAGGCTTTCTAAAGACACTGAGACTTTTTCGCTTTCCCTAGGGACCAGGCAGGAGGAGAGTGTGATGACAGGAAGCAATAATTTATATTAACAAATGTAGTAAATAAATGAACTTACCGGTTTACAGTTTGAAAATGCGGTTCCAAGGAAATTTACATTAGAGCGACTTAATTGCGTCTTTGCAACAGGGAAGGTCTATTGTAATAGCAACAGTAGCAGTATAAGTAGTGGGTCTTGTTTTCAAGAAACAAAAACTTCAGATACAAATGGTACTCACATCACATCAGTCAGTGTTAAGTGTATTAGTGGGGGAAATTGGCCAAATATTTTCTGGAATAATCTGTACACGAATAACCCTTTGATCTAATTGACTTGTATACTATTTACTAGCTCCATGACAGTAAATAGTAGCCGAGGTAGAAATTGAAATGTTTCTGTGCGTAAACAGTAAAAGCCTAAATGTTATAGGTATGTAGTATAAATTTTGTAGTAGTAGGCACAGGTTACACGATGTATCTGTATATATATTGTGTTTGTGTGACACATTTTTAAGAGCTAACTGATTTTATTTAGATAGAAGCCATAAATTCTATCGGTCTACTTTGACTAGAAGGCGATACGAGAGCCGTTATTTTACAACCGTCTAACTCACTTAGAAATAATTAATTGAGTAGGATATCAGTGGTGAAATAGTGGATCTGAGAGGAGATAGCCAAGTCGATGAAGTAGGATGGCACGAACAAACCCAAAGTAAATGGGTCTTCTGCATGACCTAATGCTGTTGAAAGCGGCAACTAGGAGTTGAGCCCGATTATGTCAACTTATCTATGCACTTGTTTCAACCGAATCAAGTCAATTCAACTCACACAGAGCTCCAGCTCACAATATTTGTAGTCAACTCTCTCAGTCAGTGGTAGAGCAGCAGCAAAGTATGGATGGTGTCGGAGAAAGTTGCGATGTGCCAGCGAGAGGCAAGCGAACACGGAGTCGGTGCAGATTCGTCGACCGACCGTATCGACTTCTGTAAAAGTCTCGCTAGAACCGGGTACAATTTCCACCCCTTTCTCCTACTACTACAACTGCTACTATACATGAAACTACTGCTCGATGCTCCTTTCCTCTCATCATACTTATATACGTACGGTACTACATACACTAGACTGTCGTCCAAATTCCAATATGCTATAAGTCGATGTTGAAATGTGTACATCATTCACACACACCGTACCGTATGTACTGATGGTGGTTTGCTGTTGTAGCGAAGAAAGCCTATAGGCAATGATAGTCAGCTTGCTTGCACCTAGCCCTTAAAGCCTACACATCGTTCATAGTAGTTAAGGGAATTACGGTTTGTGTTGTTTCGACTTTGTCCTCTCTACTAGAACTGAAAATAGCAAATGAGGTTTCTCACCTAAATAGTACATGCTGCTGCTGCGTTTTAGTCACTGAAAATGATTTGCTCGGTAGAAAGTCTGTTGCAGTTTCCTTAATCATCTGAATTTCCGACAGAGAGAAATAATTACAGTAGCAAACATAATTTATTGATGGAAATTAGCAATTCATTTGTGAGCTTGGATTTAGCAATAAGTCCTTCAAAGATTTTATTCAGGAATTGTAAAGTTGAGGATAAGGTATTAATCGTCATCATATTATCAGATATTTTATCGAATATCAAAGTAATTATTAACTGGTTTAACTAGCGAAGTTTACATCGAAACCGCAACACTCACTTAAATCTCGGCACTTTTACAATCTAAACGTACGTAACAGACTTACGCTGCGTCTTGCAGCAATTAATTAAGTATAAGCTGAACAACATTGCATTCGAAGACTTAATAATTTTTTACAAGATTATGTACCACGTTATTACCATACATTAACACAACTTATACTATAGTTTACTCTATGTACTTACTGACAAGGGCAATTTGCCGGGGAAAAAATCGGACAAGCTCATCAAAAATTTCTCTCCATTTTTTCTCTAACGTAATTACTTGAGAAAATTGTAAACCAAATGAGCGTACATCTATACGTTTCAGTTGATTCTATCTTTTTGAAAAATGCAATTATACTTAGACTATTTATTTTAGTATTAGCTTGAGGAACAAAAGGAACAAGGCATTTTTAATCAAATGGTAAATTTAATTTTTTTCACCGTCACTTGGTTGGTTTACTCACTTTCGCTGATTACGGGATGGCAGAATTTCTATCACAATCGTTTACTTTGTAGACTTACCCCATTATTCATACAAGGTAATATGACGAGTCTGTTTACAAAGTTAAGGGCATAACACGGTCACGCGCACATCATTACACATCAAGAACGTTACTTGATAACAAATGTAGTTGGTGTTTTAGATGTTTGGCTTTCAATTATGAATGCATTGGCCCAGAGCGAACGGATGCTCCCAATGTTGAAGATAAATCTCTGTAGGAAAACCCATCAAAGTCCACATCTTTTTCCGGAATACTCATTAGAGGTCCGCGGTCACGGTCAGGAGGAGTAAGTTCCACCGAGTCACCCGTGAACACAGTATCAAAGTAACGCGTGTCAATCTCTGATGTTACTTGAGGCTTAAAAGGCGGAGGAATCTGAAATAATTAATGTAAATTAAAACTTTCTTCCAGCTTGCACTAGTTAGTGTTCAATAAAGTTACTTTTTTCTGAACAAGGTCAAGCCAATTAATAGACTGGAAAAATGGATGCTCCGTAATTTCTCTCGCATCATCTGGCCCACCACCAAGTCTTTCTCTAGGATTCTTTCTTAATAGTCCCCCTAATAAATCTTTTGCGTCCGACGAAATAGAATTTGGAAACTTAACCTAGAATGAAAAAATTAGACAAAAATACCAAACGTAATCAAAATGCCTTCAGACGGTACATTTGTTCTGATTTCATTACTTACTTCTTGCATGACGATCAACTCAAATAGAGTATCGTGATCCCTATTATAAAATGGAAGACGTCCTATCATCATTTCGTACATTACAACACCTACTCCCCACCAATCAACGGCCAAACCGTAGTCAGTATCTTCTAGAACCTAATGTACGAGGAATAAATACATATATACTTCTGCTTCATACATCATTTCTATTAAATTGAAATATCGTAGGTATACCTCAGGGGCTAAATATTCTGGAGTTCCACAAAACGTTTTTGTTGTTCTACCGTATGTTATATCTTCCTTGCAGAGACCAAAGTCGGCTATTTTAATGTGTCCTTCTTTGTCCAATAATAAGTTTTCCAACTGTAGAAATTACATTTTGTGTTAAAATTGAAAACTAATGGTTTTTTGGACTTATTTATGGAAATTGTTGTACTGTTATAATTACTTTCAAGTCTCTGTAAATTATTCCGTTTTCGTGTAGGTAACCGATTGCCGAAATTATTTCAGCCCCGTAAAAGCGAGTTCTATCCTCTGAGAAGGCTTTTTCTTTTGAGAGATGAAAAAACAGTTCTCCTCCATTTACATACTCGGTTACGAAACAAAGACGGTCGCCAGTTTGAAAGGAACATTTCATCGACTAAAATATTAGTAAGACTTGATATAAAATATGAATGTTGTGAATATGAATGAAAAACTGGAACATATTGATAACTCACTATGAGGAAAGGGTGGTTTGTCGTCTGCAGCACACGATTTTCTGTTAATGTATGATCTACTTCGTCCTTTTTAATTATGACTTCTTTTCGTAGAATTTTCACTGCGTATAGTTGTCTAGATGTTTTATCCCGACACAAAATTACTTTTCCAAAAGTTCCTTTTCCCAAGAGTTTCAAAAATTCGAAATTCTCAAACGTCTAATTCATAGGGGAAAAAATTCTTGTTTGAGACAAACTTAATATATATTCATTTTTTAATAACATGTTTATGGTGTTATATTAGTAGTACCAGAAAACCTCAACTTTTCATTAAATTAAAATGCTTACAACTTTTTTCTGCCCAGAAGACTTTCCGTATGAGACCCCCTGTATCCCAAATTTACTCGATAGATCATCGTCAAAGCTTTCAAACCCCTTTATCATCATACTACTTCTGTTTTCTGAACTGCTTAAATTTGAAGAGGCAGAAGGTATTTGTGAATTAGTGCTAGAGTTCCCACTAGCAAAAGGGCCGTTAATTGCTAAAGACTCTGCCACTTTCTCTATAGCATTAATCCAGTCTTGTCGATCCGGTTCTGACTCAGCATAAAATGTGCGTTCAATAACCCTAGTCCACTGTAATCCTCGGATGACAAAGGTGTAAGGCTTGGGGCGATCAGTTTTCATAATTTGACAGCCTTTCACTGTAAAGTTATTTAAAGGCTCGGTGGTGAAAGGAGATTCTGGTTTGGTTTTAAACCCTCGGAGAGAACCGTCTTCGCATAAATAAAAGTAACGCGGTCTCCAATTTTTAATAGTTTCCCCTGTAAATAACCCCATTCAATATTTGTATCCTTCCACTTTGACTTTATTTGCTTTAATGTCTTACCCCGTTTGTACAGCAGTCCTTCTCTAATGATTGTGGTTGGAATTTGGGCTGCAGTCGCAGCGCTGCCGAAAGTACCTGAGCTGGCAACGGAGGTAGGTGGTGACTGCTGTGAGATTGACATGCTAAAACAAATGACAAAAATATGATAAGAATAGCTTTTCCCTATACTCTGTTACTGTTTCCATATCTTGTATTTCCCATATATCATAAAAAAGTCATAAATTGATTTCCAACAATTTCTACCTAACATATTTCATTTACTCTTTAACTCATACAACTACAACATACAAAAGAACACAGTACAGTACAAACAGTACAAAGTCGTGTTTGTGCACTTACATGAATAGATGATTTTTTTTTCAGTTTCTCCAACTCCGTAAATGTAATATTTGCCACAACTACTGATTGTTAAAACACAAAATAAAAAATTAATACACACATAATTAGATTTGACAGCTTGGAACAATCAAACATTTAAACAGGATCAGACTGTTTAAATTTTCAAAGAGAAACTTACGGGTGACTGTGGGTTCAAAAAAACTTTATTGGATTGCTTGTCGTGATGAAAGGCTTCAAATACGAACTTCTACTTAGTTTAAATGTTCAATCCGAACATTTTCTAAGATCAAATCCATGGAACAATTGGAAATGTTACCACTGTAAAAATTTCGGTTGGCTGCGGTTTTTAAGGTCGTAGTTTTAGTTGGAGGATTGGAGGTCGTGTGCTTTGCTGCGTAGTTTAGCTATGCAGACCTACAGACACAAAACAACACTGTGACTGGGAAAGTCTAGTCTGAATAGTCTGAAATGAGAAAGAACGAAAACAACAACAAGCCAACAGGCAAAGTGAAGCATGATCCTCATGTAAACGTACACAGACAACGCAAACTGAAGAAGCCGAATATTTTGGCCTGTAGGATTGAAGAATGAGATTCTTTTTGGTCAATATTAAAGGAATTTTAAATATTGACCTATGAAGTAAATTTTGGCTCATAATAAATTGGTTATTGTTTTACGGTTTATATCACCACTTGCTGTCTTATGAGCTCAAAGTTTGACAACAATGCATAGATATCTATCTAATATAAGGCTATATAAGTAATTAAGTATGTATGTAATACTGAGGCACAGCTCTGTCTATGAAAGAGACAGAGTGTGGTGCGCAGGCCGCTAGATTCGGGCCCTTTTATGATAAATATTATTAGCTTATTAGTTAAGTGTTCGGATAGGAAAGAAGGTGATAAGCAAATGTTAAGGTATGCAGAATTTTTTTAAATCATTTCTACGTTTCAGTGAATTTCTAGATGTTAAATTCCCACACAGTTTCCAAAAGTTATTTTAGGGTTGAGAATATGTACTATGTACGCATATATATGTAATACTACGTAATGGATAATTGCACACGTAGAGAGACTAAATCTTGTCAACCTAACCTATCCATGTTATTTGGCACCATGCTACCATGTATGTATAACGTGGATAGGTTAGGTTTTAAACGGTTGCCCGCGATGCAATCACTGGTTTAAATTACCCCGATAAAACTCTACTATACATTCTAATATTTGAAGTCTTGTTTTAGAAAAGGATCTATATATAATAACTTGGTATTACGTTACATTGCACTTGTAATACTTATGTACATAAATTTGTTCAATATTCTGTTTTGCACAAATATCTCACACCTTTGGTTGATCTGTTGTCTGTAGTTTGAAATGCTATTCCGAATTTCTTTAGTTCTATTCTACCAAGGGCAGATTCGTGTATGATGTACAAACTGAGAATCTTAAAATTTAGATTTTTGGAATTGCAAATATGTTACTGACTGCTATATTTTTATGCTGTCCAATTCAGGCGATAAGGACGGAGCACGTATGTAATAATGTATCTGTAACCACTTTATTAGGAATAGGAAACGAATTCAGACACGGATGACATCACACATAAACTAACCCTCACAGTAAACTCATGCTGCTGTATCAAAATGTGATATATGATATGATATGTGTGCAATTTTGCAAAGCAATACAGTAATACCACGTAATACAAATCACGTTCATCCAAATATTCCAATTCACATCGATCGGTTCTTTGTCAAGATTCTATACTAATGTTGAACAAGGTTTGTTGTGAATTGTGAAATCGATGGTTTCGGAAGTGTGATGTGTTAGTGTGCATTGTGCACATTGCACGCAAAGAAGGTCTATATGTGGACTCAGACTCAGCCACTCAGCTGTCCTATTTCTTGTTGTGCTTCAACGAGTTGTCATCTGAATTTTTCAAAATGGTAATAATCAAACTTTATTATGATTATAAAGTATTATTGGAAGAAAACTTCATTCTAATCTGACTTGAATTTTTAATGCCCGCAGGCTTTAAGCTGTCGGATATGAAATTTAAACATGTGTTCCTACAAAAATTGAAACTCATTTGACATTGTGCTATACTGTCAACTGTCACCGTGAAATTGATTTCGCAGAAATCCGGTAAACATGAATCGTTTTATGTCATAATATAAAGAAATAACTGTGAGTGTATGTGTGGAATGTGGATGCTACATATTATCTACTCGTTACGTAACAGTCAATAGTGACTTCTGTAAGAAATGTATAATTATTAATACATTGCACACACTTTGAAGAATTGAAGTTAAATGATTAATAAATATTAATGGTCATCAGTAAAAATGGGCTGTCAAGAGGGTCAGCTTAATTATGATGATTGAATCTATGTGTGAATGTACTTATATTTGGGTTGATTTTACTTTAGGTATAACAGCTTTGGTAAGTTTAGTTAAAAGGAAAATGTGAAGGAAAACAGTCCTTAGATTGCCCAAAGTAAAATCCACACCTCATAATTAGTGAAACTCACAATCCACATTTTCCACATCCACACGAGAAAGACTACATGTGTGCACGAGTACGCTGTTGTCGTTGCCGGTCTTTTGTTTCGGCTCGCCTCCATGTATAATTATTACTATATGTGATATGGGCTACTCTGCTCACTATGTCACTATACTATTATGCAACAATAGTACATTGCAAAGCTCTGCATTATTTGCATTACAACGAAATACTAGTAACTTTAAAAACGTCATAAATTTCTTTGTTTTTCAGATTTTAAGAACTTAATTCAAGATCAACAGAAGAGACATTGTCACAAGAGGCACGACGAATACGATTTGCAGACTTTTTAAATGAATGTAATTAGCGTTGGGTAGTAAGTGTGCTTGATTTTCCTTTGACTGTTACAGCTTATATCGGTCTTAAATCTTAAGAAGATTAGTACCTACTATTGCTCAATTGTGTTGCTCCACATTTTTACATTAGATCGTTTCGTATGTAATGCAATTTTGATAAGATGTACAATTAACTGTAATAAGAAATATTCACACGAGTCATTCAGGTAGTTTAGGACTAGGACCCTAGTTAGTCTGCAGTAGTTATTAGGTGTTGACTGACATCACTCTGGCAGAATGTGTGGTATGAGAACTTTCAAGTCCTTAAAGTTCTTGTTAATTGTTTTCATTATTTTAAGTCTTGCGTATGTATGGTTTTTGAATAGGAAACAGTATATATATGTAGAATCCCAAGTGAATAGTTCGCAATCATTCGAGCAAATATTATCTGAAGCACCATCATATTTGACGATAGACGATTTACTCAGCACTTACAATATACTTCAGCAACAACCAGATTCTATTAGCAACCCTAGACCTTATCTTGCAGACGAAAATGTTTTTGAAGATCTTCATATGCATGCATCCTCTATCGCATCCGAACAAGATTTTTCTAAACATTGTCAAATGGAAACGTGTTTTAATTTCCAAAAATGTCAAAAACAAAGTTTTAAAGTGTATGTGTATCCCGTGGACAAATTCGTACCGACAAGCACAGCATACGAAAAAATTTTAGAGCGACTGAAACTTTCGAATTACTACACAACAGATCCAACGCAAGCCTGTCTTTTTGTACTCAGTATCGATACACTGGAGAGAGATGAGTTGTCTCACAACTTTGTAAGGCAAGTAAATTATACAAAATTTTGATTCTAGACTGAAAACGTTCATTTTCATATTTGTATGCATCTTGACGTTTTGTGACATCTACATAGATTCGTTTTAGCAAATAATTTTTCAGAATATTATCTTATTCATGGTGAGTTCTGTAAAGGCATTTGTCCTCTTATAATGCTATACTTGGCTAACCTTGTGTGTAGATTCCATGCTAAACGTTTGGGAAACAAACAACCAGGCAGGAGTGCAATGATAAATTTAATAATAATATTTATACATGGATATATATAAAAACAGGATTTCTCTTTATTGATTTTCGTTGCGGCGATCCACTTTTCTTCTGTTACTATATTCATGATGTTTAAATGTACCAAACGTATCTATTGTATTAATTTATTACTAAATCGAAATTACGCAAAATTTAATAGAGTTAAATTTTCAATTGTTACAGAAACATTCCTAGTCGTTTGCAGAAGCTGCAATATTGGAACAATGGAGAGAACCACATAATATTCAATTTATATGCGGGCACGTGGCCGAATTACAGCGAGATCGAATTAGGATTTAATGTAGGCAAAGCTATACTAGCAAAGGCATCAATGTCTGTAGAAAATTATCGTCCTAATTTTGACATATCTATCCCACTATTTCATCCGTCACATCCAGACAAAGGTGATGATCTCGTAACAGGCCTGTCAAATGAATTCCCTACCCATAAAAGGCATTTGATTGCATTCAAAGGGAAACGTTATGTATATGGCATCGGATCTGAAACAAGAAATTCTATATATCATCTGCATAATGGAAATGACATAATAATGGTAACCACATGCAAACATGGCAAAAATTGGAAAGAAATGAAAGATGAACGATGTGACGAAGACAACAGTAATTACGATCGATATGATTATGAAACACTTTTACAAAATTCTACATTTTGCCTGGTGCCTCGTGGTAGACGTTTGGGGTCGTTCCGATTTTTGGAATGTCTGAAAGCTGGCTGCATTCCCGTGTTGCTGTCTAACAGTTGGATACTTCCATTTTCAGAAGTTATTGACTGGAAGGCTGCTACCGTCATGGGCGATGAAAGAAATTTGTTGCAGATTCTGGAAATTGTTAGGTCCGTCAACGTTTCACAAATATTTTCCCTAAAGCAACAAACACAAATTGTTTGGAACCAATATCTCTCGTCTGTTGAGAAAATCATCGAAACCACTTTTGAGGTCATTCGCGATAGGATTAAACGTCACACATGGCGTGATGGGACAACATGGAATACTTCTCCTGGTGCCCTTAGTTTTCAAATTGACTATGCAGACGATATAAACCGTTTTCCATTTCACCACGACGGAAAAGGGAAACACTTGCGCGAAAATTTTACTGCTGTCATTTATGTACAGCCTGGCATGAATGGTTTGAAATCTTCCAGTCTAAGCAGCTACTCCAATTCACCTTTATTCAGATTGGTGAAAAGTGCGGGGAAAAGTCGCTTCATTTCTAAAATTCTAATCGTATGGGACAGGTAAACAAATACATTTTTTAGTATTAATTTTAAATATTTTAAGTTATTATGAACAATTAAAAAAACTGAAAACGTAAGCGTGTAGGTGGAATTAACAGACTTGTAATGAGTCGAACTGTAATGGATTTTAAAATCATGGCCCTCTGCAGTATTACTGTATGGTGTAAACGATTTCATAACGTTTTATTAAAATGTACGTAGTAGGCCCTTAAGCACACTTTTGCATCACGTTATGTTTGCCTTAAAACTCTCGTATGAGTTAGCTGACTTTGTAAACGACAATAATGATGCTTCTACAAAATCTCATTTCCAATTTTTTTTTCTGGGACAGTGGAAGAGCAATTCCGAAAATATGGCCGGAAGTTCCCGTTCCTTTAACAATAAAAAGAAGCTCTTTTAAATCAATATCCCAAAGGTGAGTGTGCTATTACATGTATCAATAAACACTTATTATTATACTTTATAACCGAGAACCGGTGATTCTTTGGCTTGTTGCATCGCTCGAGCGATATTTGCCTTTTTTGGCCCCAACCACAAAACCGTATTCGGCGATGCGAAATTTTAGCGAAGCAGTATCCATACAACGAAAACATTAGCATTGCTCATAATGAAGCGATGATGGAGTCATTTTATGTAATGTAACCATGAAATTTGATTTGTATAACTGAAATTGATGTCAATTTCAGGTTTATAACTGATGACGAAATCGATACTGAAGCAGTTTTTTCTTTGGACGAAGATGTTGTGCTTACGACAGATGAATTAGATTTTGCTTATCAGACGTGGAGGTCGTTTCCGGATCGAATTGTAGGTTATCAAACTAGATCTCATTATTGGGATGATCCTAAAGAACTGTGGAGGTACAGTTCAAAATGGACCAATGACTATAGTTTAGTCCTTGCTGGTGGAGCAGTGTACCATGTGTATTACAATCATATGTATTGGGAGAAAGTTCCTCCTGCTGCCCAAGTACTAGTGGAGTCCCTGCAAAATTGTGAAGATATTCTGCTCAACCTATTGGTGACCAGAATTACAAGAAAACCTCCTATAAAACTCACGTCCAAACGAAATTCAAAGGATTCAGTTAATAGGCTTAGTTGGAATGACCCAGAACATTTTAAGCAACGACACAACTGCCTTAATGAACTTTCAGATATATATGGATCAATTTCACTTCTACGATCAAATCTTCGTTTAGATCCGGTTTTGTTTAGAGATCCCGTTAGTAATTTACGTAAAAAATATCGCCAATTAGAACTTTAATTATGTCAGCGGATAGAGTGCAAGGATATTGTTTATATTGCCATGTAATATGCCATGTACTATTCATATTTAACTACAAACATATTTTTACAGCACTTGCATTTGTATAGAAAATGTAGGTTTATTTGATTCCTAAACTCGGTAAATAACCTGATGGGTTCTATGATTCTGTTCGAAAATAATGAAAAAAATGCACCTCTTCTGACTCATACCACGTACCTATACAAGACCTTACAATTATTGAACAAGTTTATGTTTGTCCAAGCACCACACACTTGTTATGGACGCCTCGTTTAGGGCCATACGTTTTGGATTTTTGATGTAGTAGGTACCTAATCATAATAAAATATGATAGCCAAATGACTCGGCTGCTAAAAAACACGTGTTAATATGATATAATTAGGAGGCCAATACCGTAAGATAACGTAGGTTTTCGCTAATTCTGTGAAATACATTTACAATGTATAAGAATTGTGGAATTCGTGGTTCAGTAATAAACAATTATTATTCTTTAAAGATCGAAATTCAGTAACAATGGAGGCTGACCTGGAAAAGTTTCGTCGTAGTAAACAAACTGAAAAATTGAAAAAAGAAAGATGGCAGAAACTGCAAAATTTATGGCTATCTTTGACTAATTTTCTTACTAAGGCTGTTTTACCTGCGCCAGAACCACAATATTCTGACGGCAATCTACAGGCTGAACAAAATGATCAAGTCATCGTGGAGGAGGATCCGTATGTTAAAAAAATGAAAAAGATTGTGTTTGGGTTAAAAGTACTCGTGTGGTTACTTTTATTTATCGGCTGTGTCAAAATCGAATGTGGGGCAATTTACTTTATAGTTTCCTCATTGATAATTATATATTACAACACAAGAACCGACAGGAAACTTAAGGGCGAAGTGAGTGCGTACTCCGTTTTTAACGAAAACTGTGAGTCTCTTGTTGGAACTTTAAAAGCTGAGCATTTGGAGAAACAACTACTTTATAAAAGCTAACCTAATATCCAAACCATATTAATGCAAAGGGGTAGCAACCGACTTTCTTGTTCTTCTACTGAAATTAACAAGTAATTAGATATTAGAAGGCAATTAATTCTACAGTTCACATAATCGTATTTTAATATTCTATTATCTGAAATTAATTTGTTAGAAAGAAAATGTCATGTAATGAGCAGAATAATCGAGTCAGAATCAATGAATGTATGCATGTAATAAATAATGCCTATTTTGCATTATATGAGTGAGTCTAGATTTTAAATTGTACTTCAATTTTAAAATTGGGATTAGATAATATGTAAAAAAACAACGATATTTACCGCTTAGTCAGTTCATTTAAGGGTCATACCTCACCAAAATACAGTCTCCAATTGTGCATACCATATACAGAGTAAACAAGTGCAAACTCTAAAAGTATTTAGGTAGGTTCCAAGTGTTTTTACAGTTATAGTTGCTGGAAAAATCACACCGTTGCTCCTGTTCACTAAGCTATTTAACAAGTCACAACGGACATTAACAAGACAAGCGAATTTACTCTGTTCTCACGATTAGTGAAAGACGAGATTTGTACTTAAAAAATGAATTGAAGCCTTATATTAGATAGATGTCTATGATTGAACCCGTTTCCCAATGACTTTTCGATGAATTGTAATATTATTGTTCCAAGACTATAATATTATAGTCTACTAAGGAACCTGACATACTCCCGACGTTTGGTCCGAATGCACTTCATTGTAAAATATAAAATTAAGGAACAATTTTCCGTCGACAATCCAATGTATAATTAGTCGGTTAAATATGCATTTAAGTACTGATTTATTACATACCATCCAATTGTAGTTTACATTCATATTAAGTTAAGAGTATACAGAGGCAAAGGTCCGCATGTTTTCAATTCAAAAAGTTACCAAACTTTAGAGGGGTCACTATACGTTGAAACAAAACAGCATCGTACAATTCATTTTACAAACATACATCTACGATAGGCTAATTATTCGGCCACATTTTTACATTACTGAAATTGTACCTATAGTACTTTGATAGCTAATACATAATGCAGTTTAGATGATGTTCATGTTAGGTATAAAATATTAAATCCTAATTGTGATAGTAAATCGATGTACCAAAACAGTAAAATGTACAAAATTGGTTTTTATACGTCTACGGAGATTTAAGTCTTGATTTTGAAAGGAAGATCTTGCCGTCAGGCACTTCGGTTCATAGTCTTCGTGGTAAGAATGAAATATTCACTGTAAAAACTTTATTTTGTTTCAAAGCATTTATAAAGGACTATGTTTTAAAATATAACTACGCCCTCTTAGCAAACAAGAATAAGCTTTTTTAAACAAAACAATTTTGGTTAATGTTATGTAGTCTGCTTCAAATTTTACAATTAAATTTTGGAAAGGACATTTGTAACGAATAAGCAAACATCTTAAATGTAGCAAATTTGGTACATATTCTTACCCGGATTCACTGAGAGATTAATGAAGCTGCAGCATAGCTAACGGATGAGTCAGTATGCGTTCGACATTGGTTGGACTGAGCATACTTGAGGAAACGAAGATGCAGCTTTTTTCTTTCGTGTTCCGGAAGACTATTAGCAGCCTACATAATATCAGTACGATGTATATCAATTTACCATGGCACAGATTTGGGTACACATACAAACATTATACAATACATACAACGTAATGTTTAAGGGATCATTTATTATTGTATTACGTTGAGCAAAACTCCTATTGGATGACGACCGCAAATTGTGTTGCCATATTTTCGCAAATATTCTGTGAAAGCCGACGGAACCAATCTTTCTATAATGTCCATTCCCTATATTTAAAAAAAGTTCACGTCATCTTTGACAAATCTTTGAAATATTTCTGGTATTTACTGTAGCCGTATAAGAGTATTCGATTAAAACAGAATAATCAAAATCTAGAAACAAAAGTCATCATACTTGTTTATCCAAATCTTGAATGGATTGATAAATCGCCCCTTTAGATTCATCCACATAAGTATAACGAAAGCGACTTCCCCAGTGACAGAAATCTGAAGAAATCACGAACCTAAAAATGGATTAATTAATATCTAGGTGTTTGAATCTATACATAACACATACAGAAGGGTGTCCCATTGCATGGTGGACTAGTTGAAATTACAAAATTAAAGTTGGAGACGGTGACGATACAATGTTTTCGTGTTTTCAAAGTGTTCCCCATTTCCTTTCAGATATTGCTAGCAGTGGTCGCTTCCCGAAATGGGAAACTTTAAGACATTTTTCAGAGTGATCTTGTAGGAGTTTCCAGAGTCCTTGCAAAGTTGTCACTCTTCGTTTTAGAGTTGGTGCTGTAGCCATCCAAAGCTTTAAGTCCATGGGGCTATAGCGTCTGACAACTTCACATGCGGATCCTTAGTGTGAAGCACCTTTGTCTCTTTCTCCTAGTTTTCTTCATGTCTTCGAGAATAATTGGATGAATTCTTCTTTGAGACAACTTAAGCTTCCGTCTCGTTGGCTAGCCTGTTTCCCCTTTGATGTCATAAGGACACATTTCCTTAATAATGTCGAAATTCTTGTTGTGCGAGCGTAAATGCGGGGTTCTAATTTTATCATTCGAATTTGTCCTTTTAACCCCGTATTTTTCCTTCACAATTCAAGAGAATGGTGCTTCAACAACCTAATGGGATTTTTCCCTATCTGGAAAGTTCTATAAGGAGTCAGTGATTGGGTTGGGGCCCACTTTCTTTCCCATTTTGGGAGTAAAGGTTAAATTTTTTGACTATAAATCTTAAATAGTTAACTGTAAACTAAAACGCTACTTTTGTATACGCGCTACGGCTTGCATTATTTCACGAAATATTACAATGATCACTTGTCCATCATACACAGGGATACAGACATGGTATCCATTTTAAAACCCGTGTCATTTGAACTGCACTCACAAGGTTATGAATAGGATAAAATGGTCCACGAAATCGTCATCCGTTTGCTTTGCTTAGAGAACTTTTTAACAGTAATTTTTTATCAATCAAACAATTAAAGTGGCCTCATGTTTGCATGAGCTGAATTCATTATTCTGGAGAATACTGACTGTGCCAGCAAAATTTTATCACCGTTATCACCGCGTAAAAGCAACCTTGAAACTATTTTTAGTGAAAAAGTTTTCTAGGTTCCTTGATCCTGATTCTCAGGATTTCTGATAATTTCCGTTTTTTATTGATCCATCAATAAAAAAGGCAAACAGCATACTTTTCCACCTGTTTTCTCGTAACGGGGGTCAAATCTAAGATTTAGCGGATTTTGACCAGAGGTCAAAAACACCAAATGAAGCTATGTAGTGTTCGCCGGCATTCGGACGACGAATACTTCTTTTTGCTAATGTTTTTCCCGATTTACCAATTTACCATGAGGAATGGCCACCAAAATTGGATATTTTGGTCAAAAGGCCGGTAGTCAATCCTAGAGGTGGGAAAGTATGAAACAGAGGACACATTTCTTAGACCATTTTGTGCTCTTCAAATGCAGTAGCATTACTCTTGAATTGTCTGTATACTTGCAAACAAAATTCAGTTCAACTACCGTGGGTATTTAATGGGCACCCTGTATACCAATCTGAGATATTCATAACAAATTCGATCTATATGAGCATGAAACTACGACTTACAGATTACTAGGATCAGCTAGATACGGCGACAGAATAGAACCGTATAATCCCTCCTTTTCCGGAGTCAACGATCCTACCATTATCGGAACAATTGTGAAATTGTTCTTGCGTCTACAACAAAGTAAATAACAAGTTACTTTTTGATCAATGGAACAGCAACAAGCAAAGGAACAGACTAACTGGTTTATTAATATTTCTTACTCCTCCATAACTTTTGCTACATAAGGAAGTGTCATTTCCAAAGAGTGCTCATCCTCATCAACGTTCATCAACATTCGTTCAAAAGACCCAGTTTTTTCCAAGTCAGAGTAGACTTTTTGATCAATGGTTAGGTCGTATAGTGGCGTTTGATACTTTGCCGCAGAAGAAATAGCACAACCTGATAAACGAACATCTAAAAACAACCGTAAACAATCATTACAGCTCTTTTGAAAATAAATAGGCTAAAGGTGCAAACGAATGCACTCAAATTCACAAAATATATTCTTGCCTAACAACAATCTGAGAGCCTGAGCCTGGACAAATCTACCTTAAGGGTTGTTTTACAGTATTTTTTTTAATTCCATGTAAACCCCTAATAAAACTGTGATAGATAGGGCACCCGGTTGGTGCCCTACCTATCCTACCCCAGTTAAGACACACTGTGTTCGGTGTTCAGGTGTTCATAACCTAAAGGCTTGCTTTGTAGTTGTCATCCGATAATACCGTTACGACCAAAAATATCATTAAAAATCATGTTAAGCTTACGGTGCGACGGACCCAGAATGAAAACACGCTGCACAACATTTGGGCTTACCTACTCCGGTAAGAAAAAAACAAAAAAATGCATTACGTATGTAGGTAAAATCTCTGTATCATACGTGACAATTGAACTCTTACTTGACGATAAGCAAATGCAGCGCACTCTCCGCAGTAAACGTAGCCGGCGTGTCTGTAATGATTCACAATGATTAAGACATGATTTACAATTGCGTTACATGAAATTTCTTTGGTGGTTGTATTGTCAACTCACGGAACAATTATAGCACGAGCTGGTCCATGCAGTAATTCTGCTCCACTAAGCCAACCCTCCAATTGTCTATTTAGTTCCTTTGCTTTAAAAAAAGAAACCGTATTTCAATTTTAGTTTGCTCACTAGCACTAGCTTAATAGTAATCATAGTCAATAGTGCTTTCATTTCAATTCTTAGAGCGTTCAGTCGAATACGAATATTACGCAATCATTTATATATATTCATTCATGTGAACTGTGAACCAAAAATACTTAAAAATTAACTTTATTACACCTCATAATAATCTAAAAAATAGTTGCATTCAAGTTCTGTGTCGTATCGACTGTCGGCAAGGTTGAAATTGTCAAAGTTTTTCCCCCCTGAAAAGTAAGTTATGACGGGACCAAAAGGTTAAAGACAAATGAAATGGCTCACCGGATTCACAGTACCAGCTCCCCGCATGCGAAGCTTTCCGAATTTTTGACATTTTTGTCGTGAAAAGGAAACTCTGTATTATTTTGTGAGAATTTTTTTTGCATCTACAAATTGAGGTAAATGTAGCGTGGATTTTATATCAAAGCTTGAACTTTCAATCAATGTTGAGGAGGGCTTTGTTCTGGTCTTTGAATGTTTGGTATTTTGGTTCACTGGTTCACTCCACCGTTGTTCTTATGCTCAGAAGATTCCGTTTAGGTGGAACACAAATAAATACATGAGAATTCGGGACAAAGTGCTACAAGCACAATTTATATTGGTTTTTACGAGTTTATTAATTTGTTCCTAAATAGCCAGAGTCAAAGTTCACACAACCTCAGACTTTGCAATACTGTACAACGTTACGTTACGTACGAATCGGTACGAATGACCACCGCTCACCTCAGTGTAATTCATAGTTTTGAACACTACCGCCACAGCAAACTGAACTTTTCGTCTGTCAAAGTCGCAAGAATTGTGTACGATACTACGTACGACCATTCCAATGCAATCCTTTGGGATAATCACATGATGTTATTGAACACGAAATCAAAAGGGTTAATAATTGCAATAATTACAAATTACAAACATCATCATGAATGAATCATGATGTGATTATGTGATGATGACTTGATTCATTTACATATAGTTTATATACGATATATGAAGTTAGATCTAAAAATAGCCAAATAGTAAATCATATTTTCGTATTTATTTTCGCATCGAAAAGGCTAAATTATTCTTTACACTTGTTCACTGTTCACACAATATAATCCTTCAAAAAACCAAAGCAAGTCAATTCGTTTTTACAGTCAACAGTGGTGTTTGGGAAATTTTAGTGTTTTATATTGAACCTCCGAGTAATTGGCAGGTACTAACTTCTTATTGATTTATATTACGTGAAGTCTGTACTCTGTAATTATTCTGTATGTATGTACTGTACTACTATTTTGTAGTTATCATCACATACATCAAATTTACATCTTGTTCTCACTTCCAATGTTTCTATTTTCATGAATAAATAGAATTTGCAACTACGTCTTTTCATACCAAATCTCAAAAACTGTCCGAGGTGGGGAATACAACATTTTAAAGGAATGAATGCATTGATAACGATTGTTTAGTGAGTGCCACATTCCTATTACATATATATATCAAGATTCGTATCGTAAGTTAATGTAGTTTGCTAGAAGAGTATGTATAGTTGTATCTCCTGAAAAGGGTTATGGTTTTATGGTTACAAAGAAGTATTATTTATCTATAGATGTAGTAATACATCGTACTTTCTATAACAGATTCTATCTGTAAATACCTTACCACACCATGTGAATGTGAAGGGATCGATTGCTACTTGTACTGTGATTGGGAACACTTGAAAATGATTTTTTGTTGATAATTTTTTACGTGGGCAAAATTTTTAGGACACCTGAATATGGAGGTTTTTCCTGTAGAAATAGTTAGTGGTCTATTAAAAAATCCTTAG
>JABASC010001495.1:0-22982 GCA_019776185.1 Plutomurus gul | reverse complement strand
TCGTGCCCTTTGGTGGTCGTTCTCGCACTGCGCGTATGCCATCAATTAAATTGTATGAAAATATAAGTGGAATAGAAATAGCATAATTTGTACTAGCTCTGAGTCTCATTAAGATTTAATTAGTGTTAGCACGTAAGAAATAATCAATGATGGATGCTGCGTATTTATAGTAAAATTACAGACAGTACTAATTGTTTACGATCAAGGTTAATGTGTAGCAGGGGACGCAAGTCTGATACGAAAGGCTTCAAAAGCAATGATGTCATTGATTTTTGTCATAGAAATGTGCAAAAATATATTGTAGCTCGCCTCTTGAAATACTAAATATTAGAAAGGTTAAGTTTCTCTGCGAATAATGTCAAATGTGTAAAGTGGCTTGTGAAGGTGAGCATAATATGCAACAGAAAGAGTTTATACATTCCGACTTCCGACCTCAATTTCTATTCTGATTGTCGTCGTGCACAATGTATGTCCATTTTTCGTATTATTGTTTGCATATCGGGGGTTTCGATATTTTTGGATTACCATGAGACGAGATTACCTATACGGCGCATGCAAAGTTGTATTGCCAGATCCTTATACATGAATCATATTATGATAGATTTTGTACATAGACTCGGAAAAAATAAGCCAAAGAAAAGAACAACCTTCGTGGTTTAATATCGAGCAAGGACATGCTTATTTTTCATCTCTTTTCTCTCCGTCGGACTCTTCATTGGTCCTATTCAATAGTTACCTAAACCATATTGTACATATGTAAAGGAATATATTTCTGTTACTAAACGAGAGCTTTTTTAAGGCTTTCGCTACGCGATTTACTGATCAACCAGATTCAACACGATGATAGAGCAAAAATTGCGTATCCCTACAAAATTACAATTTAGAAAGAAGCCAACTAAGTATGTATATGCATAGAATGTTCTTGTACAGTTAAATGATCAAACATGCCAAATTGGCCCTTTTTTGCATGTCTCTAATGAAAGGTACACATGGTCCATACTGCATTCATGAGCAAATGTGCATAATAAATAAAGCACGGTAGCAGACAACTGAGGACGAGAATAAATTGATTGATTTCCTAAAAATAATTCAATTTGCTCCGTGAATCAAATGAAAGGCAAGATGAAATGTTCTTTTTATAGCTTCTCTTTAATTTTGTCGTTTAAGCGTATTATTTAAGAAACCAAAGACGTTTGAATGCAAATCCAATCCCTTTAGACTTTATTTCTTTAAAAGAAGATTTGCAGGAGTAGAAAGAAGAATGTTAGAGCAATAACCCGTATTACGTAAATTCAGTATAAATAAAAGCTGGTTTTTAATCAAAGACTAGTTTTAAATAATTGCTAACTAACAAGTAATAATAAAGTAGGTATGTTTGAATTGTGGGCGTCGGTTGGCCAACTCTAAATATTAGCAGCTTTGCTGTAAACAAATTAATGTGCATGTGGGTGGGAATGACGCAAGTTGGTTCTAAAATTATTTCTCGCCAAATTTTGTAATTTATTATTTTTAAGAATATTTATTTATCTTGTGAATGTTGCTCATTTAATGCTGCTTTTTAATGTTGACACTTGTAATTATGAAAAGACGGTTATATATTTAACAGGGAATTTAGATTTAGTGTTGCATTATATGTTTTTAGCATTGAAGCTGCTATAATGTTTCTTGTGTAGAAAATGTGATGTGAAATGTTTGGGTGCTGGATTAGAAGCTAATAAGTAATTGTCGTATCATTTTCGGTCTACTGTCTGTGGGGTCACAACTATGGGGTCAACTATGCCACATTAGGCTAAAAAGCAGTGGGATTGGGATATGTGGATTGGTATTATCAGGTGTTATAGTCGGATGGATTCGGTCTTATGGACGGCTTGTAGGAGCAGATTCCTGTACTTTTGGATCCGGTGACCAAGTTGAATTGTGCGGATGGCAACACAGCAACCTGAGTTCTTTGCATTGGGAATTAAGCACGGGATTGAATGCCAACTGGATCGGAGGTCCTACAGAAGACGGAAATGAAGATAAAGAAGGTAATGAGAAAAAATTCTCACTGAATTGGAAAATCATGGAATTATTTTCTAAATTAGAATCCCATGTCTAATGAAATAATATTATTTTATTTAATATTATAGGAGGATATGTAGTCTTCGAAACATCACAAATTCCAAATATTTCAGGGAGATCTTCCCAAAGTGCCGTGTTGGAGGGACCTGTCCATGAATCCACATCGTCCCTAGGAGCATGTCTATCTTTTCAGTAAGTCTTCCCTAGAGATTATTATCTTTCTCAAAAAGTATTTACAGAGCGAGCACAATTGTTTTTTCGCGTATTTTTAAGTTGCGGAAAATGTGTTTCAATTCAGTTAATTGAACTGTTTTGCATGTTTCCTTTTCTAAATTAACTTTGGGCAGCTGAATATTTAGAATGTTATCGTGTGCTTACGCCTACATAGCATAATAATGCTGCAAACTTGCTAGGATTCAAGACATTTACTGTATCAAATACTAGGAAGGCACATAAACGGCATTTTCCATGCGGGAATAATAAATTCTTTTGTTTTGACTACATTAAAGCTTTGATGGATCATTAAAGGGTTTATTGCTTACAAGCCACCACCATCCACTGAACTACCACAGCACAAAAACTCTCAACCACGAGTTTTACATAATTCACCTACAACCGTGCACTGTTGGATTAGAACTTTGAATGTTGGCTTTAGTTTGGCAATTAGCGAAATGAAACAACAAATTCAGTTCTCACAGCAGCTACCCCATAAATCCGGTGCTGATAGTGACTCTGCACACATATCACATTCATTTACAATGACGCAAATGTACAGCACTAAAAAGCATTTGCAAGTGAACTTAAGCAGTATTTAGCGCCTATAATATTTGCAATCCGCCACAATTCGTTTTGGTTATTTGCAAAATGCATGCTATGCACAAATCTTGATTTGAATTTATTTTTGCTTTCATTACAGGGCGGTTGGGTGCACTCTTAAATTTTTAAAAGTAAATGACCTCCAAGGTCAGTGGCATATTGATTCGTACCCAGCGACAACACAGCAGATTTTTTCAAAGGGGAAAATAGATTAGAGTTTTTAAAAAGTCAATTAGATAATCTGATGATATGATTTTTTTTATTGGAACAAAAAAGAAGCACTTTTGTGCAGCACAGCAACAGCACTGACTACGTTTTCATGTATAGAGATCGTAAAAAGTGACAAGACACGAGTTCCCATTGTCTGTTCGCAGATAGACAATGAAATGGGTAACGATCTGGGGCCATCTGATTCTCACTACGTGTACAAACGAATAATGAAAGCGAGCGACGATCCATTCATAGTGTTCGATTTTTTCCTGCAGTTATGCCGTCTCTGGATTGAGTCCAGAGAAAATGCGAGTGCTGCTTCATCCCATACTGAGCACATCCGGGCGCTATCTTTTTGATGGGGTGTCACTGAACCGAGAGAGCGACCATCAAGCCGACGTCGTTCTTTGGGAAACGAGAGACTCCACGGAGGGGAAATGGAGAACGGCTGAAGTCGTCTACAGCTGCCGTCATCCTCACCAGGTAAATAAGGCACAGCATCTCAAGTTCTCTGTGAAAAGGAAATAAACGGAAAACTTTGCGCTCATTAAGTCCGTGTAGCCAATTTCTCCATTTACGCCTCCGCTTGCTTCCAATTGTCCTTCCAACTTATATTACATATATAGTGTACTTAAAATTAGCCTTTAATAGCCTATAGACAGGCAATTTGACGGAAATCGTTTTTCAGCTCGTACACATTTGTCCCTCAGAAAATTACGTAAGTCCTTGGAATGCAAGTGGAATGTGCCAATAAAACAGCCTAGATACGCTCTAAAGCCACTGGTGCTTATGCAAAGCGTCCTTCAGCCGACTCGGTGACCGTTTCTAATCAGAAAAGAGCGTGTGAGACCAGAATCGTAGAAATGGTTACGGCACAGCACAATTCCAAACCAGTACACCAGGGTTTACGCTTACAACAACCACAGCAGACGGCTTTGTAAGAAATACATACACCGACCTGCATTTTCCTACATAGCAGAATCACTGTGACTCGCTAACCAAACGGCACACGGGTTACACTTTCCACAATGTGATCCATGGGTTACCTTGATGTACTGGTTAAGTGTCGAGTTAGCTACAACAGTTTGTCATTGTAAATAGTTATAGTAAATAAAAACCGCTGTGGTAGATATGGACTCACAGCACCCAATACATGGGAGCACCGTGTTAATATACAAGCCTCCTATACTTGCTTTCTACCAATGTGCTCCGTACCCAATTTTTGGTAAAGAGAACTCCGATACGCTTAGTATAACATTATATGCCTAGGTATGAACATTCACATATGAACTGTCTGTATTCTATTAAACGAACAACTCGCATGCAACGTAGAGTGCGAGTGCGAGTGTGTGGCACAATTTATGTCTATTAGGGTATGATTTTTGGTAGCTGTTGCAATTATAAAGACATGTCCTCCATACGTCTAATCAGAATACAGCAGTGACTAATTCTGCAGGGAATACACAATTAAGAATATGTGCTGTGTCATAATGTTATTTGGTACCTTTCCTTCCGAATGAATTCACCAGAGCATACAATTTGAACATGACGGTTCCCAATTCTTTCTGGATAAGAAAGGTCGACTGTGCAAAAACGCAAGAATTCGCACGAAATTCAGCGAAAATTCGCCTGAATGTATTGCTGTTTACGTTTGTTGTCGCGGCATGACATGTCAAATTGTAATAGACTGACGGCCGTCTCCATGATTTATACCCTAAAAGTAATAATATAGGTATGCATAAATGCTAGTATACTAGCAGTGCCGAAAAGGTATAGAGCGTCTCCAGTCACCACAGCCTTCCTTGGCCACAGTGGCGTATCCAGGAGCATTGGCAGTAAAATAAATTAATTGGCAGTAAAATAAATTAATTGGCAGTAAAATAAATTAATTGGCAGTAAAACACGTGAATTGGCAGTAGAAACATTAATGGCAGTAAAAACAATTGATTGGCAGGGGGAACATTAATTGGCAGTAAAACAAGGTAATTCGAAGTAAAAACAAATGAGTTGAAAATAAATGAGTATAATAAATGACGAAATTAATAAGTTAACTTCAACTATGAATTTGACATTCTATTCCGTGTCGGTTTCCCCCATATCTAAAAAACAGAGAGAAGACAGGGAAGGAGGGGTGGAGCGCGGATTGGCCCCCTAAATTATTTTTCTAGATACGCCACTTCCGGCTAATATACATTTACAATATCCACTTGAGATAGGCGTTTATTTGAGTGACCTCATTATTTTCAGAATTTGATTCCAGCTCCCAATTTCACATGACTTCATGCAATTCCTCCACCAACCCAAACTAATAAGGAATATTCGTCGTTGCATCCCATTGTACCTTGTCAAAGCATATCGGCTAAGGTTTTTGAGCCAGTGCAGTAGGTTAAATATAAAAGTCTTCAATATTATGCATTTGTGTGCCGATTAAAGCCTGTCTGCATATATCGCGCTGCCGCAATCATGAATCCACCAAAAACAACTTTAATCACTTGAGAAGGGCTACGTATATATTTACATGTTATATAGTACATTTCGGAACAGACTCACAATACGTATTACTTGGCTCACCCAGCTATTTAAGAGCTAACCTAGTTAAGGTTAATGGTATTTACTCCGTTCAGGAAATGGGCCGGCTTGCCTAACTCTTACCTTCAGAAATGATACGGTTCTGCTGGTTTTGGGACACTTTATGACTTTATGTTTAGAAACACGAAAAATGGATTCAAAGTATTACATTAGTTCATGCTGGACCAATAGTAAATGACCTTCATGTCACAGATATAGTAGTTAGTTTTTTGGTAGCTGCAATATATGAACACATAGAATATATGTAGAGATGGATATTATTTTTGGTTCGAAATGTTCCAATAAAACTTGTAGTTGACATTTGTGCGGAGAAGTTTTTGAATATTAAATATTAATAGAAATTTGATTTCAACTGAAACTTCAAAATATCAGATTAATTAAATAATCGGCAATCGGTAATTAGTAGACCATTATTTATGCGGTTTTCACCCTAAATTTATATTTAACAAGTGTGACAGATATTTTCAAAGTTTTAAAATATTGACCTATTGCAGATTTACCTGGAAGGCATTCCAAGGGATTCCAGTCATCTCAGTCGCCGTTACAGAGGCTTCATAGCAATTGACAATGTAATGCTGAAAGCAACCGAAGGCTGTCCGGGTCATTGCAACTTTGATGGCGGAATTTGTGATTGGACTAATGAACAAGGAGATGATTTCGACTGGAGCTTGGTAAGAAAAATAGAATAGTAATGTCCCACTAGTGTTCTCCTAAATTATACATGGTGTGTAACATATGTCTTCAAGTAAATAATATTTAATATTAGACTCGACCGAGTCGTGCAATTTTGAAGTTCGTGTGCAGCAGCACTTCCTGTTCATAAGTACGGCAATACTACGTTTACACAATTTGTAGAAAATCATTAAAATGAATTACAGTTATAGAATAAAGCTTAATTCAGTTTTTGCTAGTAAAATACGATTGCAATTGTACGGCGCTCATTGTCAAATGAAACTTTGAAGCTTCTGGACTATTAAGATCAAAGTAAAAATGACAACCGTACAAATATAACAAGGGCGCATCATGCACGTTCAAATTGTAGCGACAAAGAGAAGAAATGCTTTCGCACTAATAAGCCAGCCAGTCATCTAATTCAATGTGTAAACAGTCAACAAACAGAAGAGACAAACTTAACGGGCGGAAAAATGAGATGCGTGCTTGCCATTAGAGCTGATTAGCAAAAGGAAATGACTTTGGAAGACTTTGTGAAGTGTAGCAAGCCATCGTATCCCTCTCTATGATCGATTGCGCACTCACACTTCACACAGAATCACCATATCACATAAAGAAAAACTACAAGCACACAAAATATTGTCGCAGTTGTGTAGACTTGACATTGCAAAAAATCGTATAGTTGTGCACGACTTTTTCTCTCAATGACCAAAGGCAAAATAGAAAAAGTTCACAGAATTTCATCTCAAGCAATTCTCGACGTCGTGAAGTGTGAGTTTTTCATTAGAACTCGTTGACGTTTTAATCGTATTATAATTTTGAAGTGCACAGCATCAAATACAAAGCACCATCCAAGGTTCTTCACCTTCGAAATGGTTTCAAAGTCAACCACATATAAAATTCATTCAAAACTCAAGAGCCAATTTAAATTCAATTAGGTTAATTAGTGTCCTACAGTCATTGTTATTGGTAGAGGTAATAAATTGTGGGATTGGAGAGACTAGATAATCACTTAAGAGTTTATGGGGATGGAAGGTACGTGGTGCAGGCAGAAAATTGATTCTATCAGTTGGATGGCAAATCGTTTAACGGTGAGACGAGAGGCACGAGTGGACGAGGACAGGTGTTAACGAATGAATCTTGTTTGTAGGGTCGTGGAAGTCAGAATCCCTCGACTGGGCCCATAATGGATCGTGCCAGCTACACGCACGGAGGTAGCAGCGGTGGCTACGCTTTCATTGACTCATCTTTTCCCAGAAGAGCCGGCGACAAAGCTCGATTGTCCTCCAGGGAGTTCTCTGCGACAGGTAAGACCTTCATATATATACGAGAACAGAATAACAGATGAGTGGATTGCTGAAAGTAGCTACACATAGGAATGTCCTCAGATGCTTTGAGTAGGTTATTATTATTCTTATGGCGACACAGACGGCTACAAAGCAGTAAGAGGACCAACACACGAAAGATTTACTAGTGCTCCTATACTTCACGCATGTAGACATCTACTCGTATTTATATAGTAATCCACTAGCGTACCTACATATACATCCTCGGGCTTACAACAAACGGCTATACAACACAGATAATAATCCCCCGAAAATTCAGCGAAATTCCTGTGTCGTCTTTGGATGGCTCTTGGAAAGCACATCAGATTCTGGGAAGAAATGTTTTGAGCCGCACAGATAAACAGACGATATATCATAACATTATAAGCAAAATACACTTACGCCTTTTACACAGGTACATTTGTACGTGTGTGTCTGGTTGTGTAGCTGACACACGAAATGTCCAATGGGATTTGCACTTGTGAGTACGTCACACAGAAGATGTTGTTAGCAGAGGTTCCCAAAGCTTATTTCTGCAAAGAACATCACCATCATTGTCTGTGACATTTATATTACATTATACTCACACTGACTGTTTCTTACTGAATGCGTCCACACTCCTACTGCTACTTTATTCGATATATGTGTGTGTAGATGTACTTGTGTTACTTACTAGCATGGTGCTTATGTACCTGTGTTTTCTGTGTCTATGCTATGGCTAAGGAGAGCAAGAAGGGATTTTCTTTCTCGCTGAGACGACAAAGAGAAAGTTTTTCTTTTGTTAATATTTACTACCAGGAACAGAAAGGAAGGGTATAGTACGTAACGATCAAATGATTCATAAAGTTCAGACCTTTATACTGGGAACAGCAGCGTTGTGGAAGTATTTACATTCGAGATTGTGAGTTGATAATAAATGTACACAAACCTATTCCGGGCTAATGGTAATGTAAAGGGTTGTTACACCGTGTGTTCCTATCTTCCACTCCACATCAACTCGTCAGTCAGTTTTCAGTCTTCAACTTGAAAAACCAAATTCACTATCCTGTGAATTTCTCGACAAATCTAAACATTGTTAGCATAGACTGGAAATTGGTTTCAAGTTGGCATTCTGGGTGCAGGGGACGTCTCCCTAATGCATAGTAACATTCTTGTCGAAGTTAGACACCAGAAATACCGTCTATTTGGTTTGCAACATAATAAAAATATTCCCCAAATTCAAATGGGATAGACGAATATTATTTGTCAGCTTTGACATGTCAACTGAAGCACCGAGTGGATTTTATCGACGTAAACTGTCATTCTGTTGTTCAGCCGCAAAGTGTCAGTGCACCTCCATCCCGTCTACTAGTCCGTTGGTGCATAGAGCCTATACATTTCGCTTCCTGTCGTTCGCATCGAATGGATGTTCATGATTTTTATGTGTCTTCACGCTGGTGCACAACAGAGAAAACAAAGTGGAAGACAATGAACGCATTCAAGTCTAAACAGAAATATCGTGTTTCCATAATGGACATATTTTTACACGTCGACTTTCTCCATACAATTCTGTCACATCCAACTATTTCAACCTTCCACATCATTTTCATAATTGATGTAGGAATTTTGTAACTACAGACATGGACTTTTCTTGGCCTATCTTGACATGCACATGTTGACTAAAATGCCATTTGTTGCCAACAAGGCATTAACAGACTTGATATTCATGTATAAATTAATTTAACAGGTTTTCCCACTTTGGAAGATATAAATATCAATATCAATTAAGAAAAAATCAACCAAGTTGACTATTGGATAGATTAAGTATAACATTAGATTTTGAATACGTGCAATCAAAGTCCTTAAAATGCAATGCATCAATTTTAGATGGAATACGAGTTATTCGTTATTACGTTATTCGTAGAATAACTGTAATATAATTCAATTGATGGCTTCGCTGTTGTATTTGGAAAATTGTCAGTATGTTGTGGTAAATATTATGTTGTATGGTTCACAGTTTAAATTCGTCTAAAAATTGCATTCTCTTCTGTTTTAATTCCGCTCGATTGTATTGGGTGTTGTCCGGAAGGGGAAAAGACGATGTAGCCACCAATTAGTGGCTGCTGGAAATGTGTAGCACGGTGTATAATTAGGTTGTTTGCATTCTAATGATTGGAATACACACAAATGTTGGGAGTAGAAATAGATTATTGGAGTTCACCTTCCGATAAGCCCACGGAATCACTATTAGAAAAGTGGCGCCTATTTAACTGCTTGCATAATGTTCCGGGACGCGCAATTTTTCCGCCCTGTAATGAAAACGATGACCCATTTAGCTATTCGCTAGTGTCAAATTATTACGATGTTCCGTTGACATCGATTGTAAAATAGTCTGATTCCGTGGCGAAATTTTAGACCTCCGATGAGTCTGTGCTAGAATCAACACAATTTGAAAAAGATGTAGCTGTAGCTAACGCATTCAAGTATTAATAATTGCGAATGTGAGAATATTCAATATGTATTCATAAATTTCGTAATATTCACACGTGTTGGAAGCATCTTAAATACTGATGTACGGAAAACAGGTCAAATATTTAAATATAATATTCTATTTGAATGAGTGACTGTTGTACAGATGGTAACGGATGATGATTACGTAACTAACTTAAATGGATTGTATTTATTTTCAATGATGATAAACACAGATATGCCAATATTGATGTTAGAAAGATAATGATAATGTGATCTTAAATAATAGGAATCGTATAGTGCAATAGAAAGTGGATGTTGATAGGAGAGCACAGTGCTATTTATTGAACAGACAAGATTAGTACAAACAGAGTTAAACTAACAACAGGTAAGTATGATAAAAAGTGTCAGCCTAGAAATAGAAGGAAGTGTAATACCTGTGGAAGAATGAACTTTGAATAAATGATGCTCTCATGCATAATAGCAAAGGCAGTGACACATAGTGCGTAGACCTGCCACCATTCATGCAATCGTTTCCTTCTTACAAAGCATCGCCGCCATTCCGTCCGTCCAATCTTTTGCTACGTACAATATGTGCATATTGTGATTGATTGGCTGAACGAGACGCTAATTCTGTGAATGCAATGTTGATGAAAACTTTAAGAAATGAAAGCAGATCTACAGAAACATCTGCTTATCACTACACTTTTGCCAACATAGGAAGATACATAGATAGTAATAAGTAGATTGATAAGATCTTCTCGGCATTTGTTAGCGATAGGCTAACGCCATACAAGAATACCTATGCATCTGTATTGAATCACTCTTTTTACAACGTAATTCCACTTATGAATCGTTCTAATTTGTGGATGGCCATGTGGCAGCAGCATACAGTTCTGCCCTCTCACCAGCTTATCAATACATCGTAGTCCTAAGTTGTGTTTGTGTGCACGGAGATGCAAATGTTGTCTCTGCGACAGAATTAAAGTTTAATGGCGTCAACTTTAGTTAATTATCATACCATCCACGGAACGTAAACGTTGTGCCTACACCAGAGCACACCGTATTAGGCAAGAAATTTTGTACATAGTGTCTTTGAAATTTTTCAATTGTTAAATTGCAGTCAAATTAATGATGCCGGAATATAGAAATGAAAAAGTGCGTATATATAAACATGTATGTATTCACTCTTATAAATCATCTCTTGTATAAATCACATTAACGTTTTAGTATCTATTTAATTGTTGGCAACGGTCTTTTGTAAGTATTTTCTAATCCTTGGTTAATTACCCAATTCACATAGCACGAAGTTACATATTCAGTCAGTTGCAAAAATTTAGTATTTTAAAAATGATTTCCTTGCGTTTTAAAATTTAATATATTTTATAAAGTATTAAATAAAGTAGGATTACTATGTACTAAACTGTTTTCTTGGAAATGTGAGACATCACAAAGTTTTAAACACGTACACATATAAATGGTGTGTTTGTATTTTTAAAATATTTTTTGACCTGACTTACTTATCCTTATTTAATTACTGCTAGGAAGTGTGGACTCAGTACTCATTGTCAGTTTAGGATTGCAACAGAAGCTGTGTGTATTCTGTCCATGCGACAATTAATAGGATGACTTGACTAGATGATGTGCGTCTAGAATTCGGAATGCATTCCCGTGAGAATTGACTTCTTTGAGTCTAGTTTAGAAGATGTTTACACTGATTGTGAAATAGCATCAAAACATTTGCAATACAAAAGAAGGTGACGCATAAAACGTACGTTAAATGAATGAATTTAAGAAAACATTGAATTTGACGCAAGATTAAAAAATTACGACCGGACAGATAAACAATTCGATGCATGATGCTGATGTTCGGCAATGGAGCACACGCTGATTTTGCGCTTAAATAATTGCTTTTGGTGTTTTTTGGAATCGTCGATTGAGAGTGTAGCCGGACATTATGCAGGTTGTGAGTAATTGATGAGCGGGTCGTTGAACCATTGATTTTTAGTACACATGTGAAATTATTCGTCTAGTGGATATACATGACATGATAATATAAATAAACACTTTGAGTTCATATAGGTATATATACGATATTACGTGAAGGAGTCCACACACGTAATTTTCATGCAACACAATTTACGTGGCAGAACGAGGATGGGACACATTATTTTGACTCTAGGACTGGAAGTAAACAAAGTAATTTGATGTACTGCCACCCCAGAATGTCAATAAAGCCTACCTATAATATACTTACTACCTACTCACTTTTTATATTATTCAATATAGGTACATACATACCTTTACAGTTCGTCACGCTTTGTCCGTTCCTCCCTACTCACTCACTCTATACTGTAATACTTGTACGTCCATTGTTAGTTCGTCTAAGGATAGGTCTTTTTAATGCTACATCAAAATTGACGTTACCTAATTGACTTATTGAATGTGTGTTTATACCCCTTTATAATAATCCCTATACATGACACACGAATTCATGATACGCCAATTGGAATCGACTTAGTTTCGGATGTAGGTCAAGTCAAGCAACTGAATTAAGTTATTTGGCTCCATGATTCATTCGCTCAGAAAATTGGAGTAAAACCAATTAACTGGAAATAACAAGAATACGATTTTATTATAGGGTAATTGGAAAACATAATCGGTATGTACATTATACATACGGCCATAATTAGAGAATTTCATTAGAATTGGATCATTTTACGCACCTGTGACCTAGAAAGAACCCTGTAAAGTACCCTTCAAGCCCCATTTTCGGAATGATTAGTAAATTCTGATGGATATTTTTAGATGCATTTGTCAGGGTCTTTCGAACCGAGTGCTTTATGTATAAAAAATCGGATGGTTGCAACCCTTGTCATTGCTAAGTGAAAGATAGAAAAACTTGAGTCTTTCAAACCAGAACTTTATAAGGTTAAGTATGTATTTATACTTTTATATACATACATATATTTAGGCATGAAGAAAGTCTTAAAAACAATGGATGCAATAAACTATGGATATTGTGCAATATTTCTGAATGGAAATCTGAGACGATTTGTTTGCCTTCACAGGCAGAGGTGCATAGATAATATTGCCTTATGCCACATTTAACTAACAATATGCTGAGTAAGTAAAACCGTAAAGACCTGCTGCGTGTGTGCTATGAATTCTTGATTGTGTCTGCTGAAGACATTTCCCTGAGTGGATAAGTTACCAAATGGCAATGCTCCAGATGAACGATAATATGGATGATAGTATTGATTCCGGGAAAACGATTGAAAAGGTGCCAAAGAAATATCTGCTACTAAAAACATTCCTATTCTATTTATATAAGAAGATTTCTATAACCATCTCTTGGCTACTAACATGGCCGCCCCTTTACCAGTTCGTTGAAGGTTGGACAATTACATAATTCATGCACAATCTAATCTAACACAGAGCCTACTCACACTGAGCTATTTCAGATTTTAACGAAAATTGGAAATCGGGAAACGTTTGCAAAGAAAATTAACATTTAACTCTTTAACTGTACTGTAAATTGATTCCATCAGTCGTTAATTAATTTGACTCTTTGGCGTGAAAACGCCATTTCTTCGATTTAAGAAATTTTATTCATTCGTTTATACAATGGGACCGTGGACACTAAACTTAAATGTCCGCGTTTGAATATTTACCTGAAAGCAAGGGTTAAGATACAGCCTGGGCTATAGAGACTTAAATACTCTAATGTACACACAAAGGTAATGGCGTAAGCGCACCCACCAGTAGATATCCAACGATTGTACCGACATTTAGATAGATACAGATGCTTTTCTTGCATTCTAAATGGTATATAATTCATAATGGTGTCGAGGGAGAGAGAATGTACAAATGTTTCTTAAAGATCCCTATGATTAAATAACTAGGAGACACATTAATAGATTCATACAATTTGTAGCGTGTTTTATGCTTTTCGAGCAAAAAAAGTCAACAAAGCAACTTTTTGTGTGCAGGAGCGGATAATCCATTGTGCATGCGATTCTGGACTCACATGTTCGGCAACGGTATTGGAACATTGCGGGTGGTAATGCACGATGTGGAGGCGAGCATGGATCGAGTGATCTGGTCGTTATCTGGAGAAGCGGGCAATGCCTGGTACCAGGGTCAAGTTCCAATCTCATCATTCACATCTTTCAAGGCAAGAAGAGATTCATACAATGCTCACAAATTCTTTCACTATTTCTTTGGCAATATTGTGTGCCTGTGCTCTTCTTGTTCATATGAGAAACTCTTTTGACAGTATTTTAAATCCAATATACACACACCAAAATAACATGTAATGTAATCTTGTAGCAAGAAAGTTCGCTGTACATGGTGGGTTATATAAGTTCCGTTATTGGGTAAGCAATAAACGGTTGTGCTTCACTGCGGCAGATGTTTTCATACTTAATTCTTCACTTTTCCGTAGATTGTGTTCGAAGGAGAAGTCGGCAAAAACAACTTGGGTGACATCGCTATAGATGATATTTCTTATGCCCCCGGGGGCTGTCCAAGTAAGTACTCAATGCTCCAAATACCGAAACATTTTTTTACCTGCCATTTAATGAGCAGTAAAACAAATGGGTAAGCAGTAATTCTAAATAAGGCAGTAGCAACAATTAACAAACTGGAATATAACTGAACTCTGCAGTATGAGATGAAAAGCATTTGACTTTAAGTTAGGGGTTTTAGAAACTTGATGTAGGCAGCATGTTGGTTGCGGTTAACGAATTTATGTTTTCTTGTGGTACTCCGGATCCCCTACTTGATTGAACTAAACCATTTTGTCAGTCGAGATGTAATAAAATTAAATCTTTGTTAATTGTCGTTACTGCCTTGTAATTTGTTCACAATGCTACCTCATTTATTTTACTGTTGATTAAAGATTTGTCCTTTTTTACTTTGTGATAGTAACTGTATATCTGCCAATGAAAAAACAAAGTATTTACTAAATATATGTGACAAAAATTCAGCAAATTTGCCATTTTATTTTGCTAAAAAAGCTTAAAATTACAAAATGAACGAAAATTGAATTAGATTGCAAGACTTAAGCTTCTTCTCATTTTAGGGATTGTTCATAAAGGCAATTTACTCAATATTGATTATTTTCTCCACTCGCGTATAGGCAGAGTAGAAATTTTTATTACAGAGTAGAAATGTATGAAGCAATGTAAAGCTGCTGATTGGCTGTACGAGTTAAGCGCCCAGAAAGTCAATGTAAACCTTACGCACTTACACAAATGTATAGAATACGCGGATACAAACTCGAGCCGTGAACTTGAACTTACCTGTCTAATTTGTTTAGATAAGCAAACATAACTATTAAACAAAGATTGCAAAGTTAATTGGACCTTTTTCGTGTTAGGTGCGCCCCAAACAGCAGCGTCAAATTCTGGAGATTGCACTTTCGAAATTGATGAATGTGGTTGGTCGAATGTTGGTCCCGGATCTCGGACAGATGAAATGGACTGGGAGAGACGACTTGGACAAAATGCGAGAACTCCTATCGCAGATCACACTCTTGGATCTCCTACAGGTAAGTAATTCTACTTGCCCAATTCTAGTGTTCAATATTTACTCAAATCATCGTATTGTCAATTTCAATGTCCATGTATGCCATTCTGGCTTTACATCAATGCAAGTGCATAATACATATACGTACATATCACAACATGTTAGCTGCTGAAAACTCGTCCATTTCAATTAACTCGGCAATCAAAATTTACCCAGTATAAATATCAGATTACATTCTCGCAAATGCGATCAATTCTTTGACTTTATTAAACGTTGTTATCGTCACGTAAAGTGGCAGTAGAATGCAACCCTAATTACAAATGGAATTACAAGAAATCATATTAGAAATAGTTAGAAGAAGCTAAAGTTAAATCTCTATATTTAGGAATTATTTCAATCTGCAGAACTTTTGTAGGGTAATTTAAGCTAATGAAATCATTGATGTCGCATCCAATGAAGATCACAAAAAATGTATAAATTTCAAAATTTTAGAACGTAAAGGTCTCTTGAGAGAATTGTGCTTCGAAATGCTCTCCGATTGTATTTGGAATAAGTAAATGCATTTCTCAACCTGCTTCCTCAGGTTGCTAGTTGAGTATATCAGGAAACACGCAAACACGGATGTTTTACAAATATTTGTAATTGTCAGCTTAGCTGAATAATCATCTTCACTTCATTGCGCTTTACAGATCACACATTCATACTCCGAGTAGTGTACTGATTGTGAGTGTACTCTACTTAATAAATTTGTGCTAAAAACTGTACTATTTACATCTATTTAAATGTGTAGGTTTTGACAAAATGTAGCTACTATTATAATGTCAGCAGTGACAGCTTTTCATCATTGTCATAAATATTCTGTGAATGTACAGCGAATATGTAGAATACGTAGAAAATCATTAGCAATGCACATGAAATGCAATTGCACTAAAAGCTGCTCTCACGACAGCCAACAAAAAATTCCCCTTCAAATGTATGCACGTATGCAATGCAATGGATCGATGTAAAACGAAAAGAAAAGTTATTCGTCATAGCGGCATGTGGTGACTGGTGAGCTACCTCTCATTGTCACAATGGAGCCAAGGAAAGGAAGTCTACAATGTTGACTGTACTCGTATGTTAACTGTAATCATTATCCCAATATAAATATAACTACCTGCACTATTATGTGATGGATTGGATAGTGGTACATGAGGGAATGACTGATCTGCAGATCGGTACACGTACCCTGGCTATTTTTCAGAAAATATACATCGAGCGTAAAATTCAGATACGTATCTCATTTAAGTACATACAATTAGCACACTGCAAGATATACTTTGATATGATAAAGGTATATATTGTAAATTTATTTTTTCTACCTTTTTGCTTGCAACGAAACATGGTATGCATCTGAATCTGAATGCATTTAAATACCAGTACCGTGTTATTAAATACATCTATTTGTGTAATTAAGCTCAGGATGCATGTGTCTCACACAAACACACCTACAGACATAGGCTGCTCTGTATTTAAGTAAGTAGTGTATTAAACATTGACTCTCTATTTTTTTTTCTCTTATTGAGATTGTATCACTGCAATTGCACATGGAAAGGCTGGACTTGTGAATGTGATAGGTAAACTTTAATGAAGTGACTGATTTCACGATTGCCGTCGTCGTTAAAAAGTTTTGTCAGTTTTAGAATACGATATGATTACCTATTATGAACTTCTCAGATTTCCTGTAAAGATACGATTGAAATTGAACGGCTCTAGATGAAATGCGAATGTGTGTGTCTACATCACATCCCGTACATGCAATCCTTTTTTAAGAAAAATAGTGACAATGTGTCCATCACTTATAACATAAATACGTAGACGGTATAGCTATAAGAAAAAGTTATTTGTAACTATAGTTCATTGATTGAATGAACTTTCAAACGAGTTGGCGTTTGTGTACATATAAATAATTCATGGCAAGAATCAATGTGACGACTGATTTGTTTATGAAAGGGAAAGTAAAGTCTGTGTAAGCTATCCAAAAAGGATATTTCCGATTGTGCACACGTTGACTGTAGATGGAAGAAATGTTAAATTATTATTAACGCAATGCGGACAACGGTGCAACCGTGTCAACACAAATAACCTAACAGTCCCTACAACTATGTAACTCATTTTGTTTTTCAGGAAACTTCATGACGCTGAGCGCCCAGAGTGTACAAAGAGCCGGTGACCGAGCTTGGATGATGTCTCCCGTGCTCAATGGATCTTCAAAACCTCGCTGTCTGTCTTTCTGGTGAGAGGAATTTTTCTTGCAAAGAACTCCATAATCATCTCTCAGCGCATCATCATATGCAGTTAATTAAGTCATTTCCCCTATTCCGTGTACACGAAAAATGGCAGAATAGGAAATCATCGTGTATTTCTGTGTCAAATTTTGTCACCTCAGCGGACACACGAACACAGAGCTCTGGAATAATAACAGCACGTGAATCTAATTTATCTCCATTAGTGTAGCCTGGCCTATAGTGATCTCTGTGTTGGATCCAATGCCTGGGTTCAAGAGGTGCTCAATTTCCTGAAAAATACATAGATCACACAGGAGAACATGTTTGGGTAGGGTGGTCGTCTGGTGAGTGGCTTTCATGCTGCTCTCGGTGCTATGATTGCAACCGATTATGTGCCCACCACAATATCATCTTGTATGGCATTAGAGAGCAGCGAAGAAGAAGACACATGGGCAACCGATGCTTTTAGAGTGCTTAGGCAAGCACAAAATGCCTAATTGTGTTGATTCAGTGCAGAATGGATATTCTGCTGTCATCGAATACTTTTCCTTAGTGCTTCTCCATGATTGATGACAAAGATTCTTGACCCCGTACTCTTACTCTCAGACAATTTTCTCTCTCGATGCACGCTCACCGCTCATACTCCTGCACATAATACTAGTATCTTGATCACTTCATCAATTCACAAGTAAGTAGACATCTAATGATATAGATTATACCTATCAGAGCTCTACTACTCCACTCTTCCTAACTGTCTGTAATTTCGTCCACTTTGTATCCTCTTCCAATTTGTATCCAAACACTGTGCAGCCAACGGAAAAAATTGCAATGATGAAGGATTAGAAACAATTTACGATTAATTAAATGCACATTATCAAAGTTGTGTAGTTAGTTCGGAAAAAAATTGTAGTGAGGACAAAAGAGGAATTTTACATTGCATTTTTTACGATTTAAATATTGGTTTAATCATTTAAATTAACAATGAAATTGAGACAATTGCATCCTGGCTTCATAAATATGGTTTTTTTCATGTGAAGTTGTTTGTTTACCTGAAATCAATTGAGCATGTTTCATTTATACAGAAGAATCTAGGTATCCATGAAAATGAAAATTAGTTAATCCCCTTAATGAACTTATAAAAGAATTTTAGAAATACGTTATGTTGTCACAGCTTTCACAATCTTTTTAAATAGAAAAATTACAGCATACCATCGGATATCAGTCGGTAGTGCAGAAATATCCGCGAATCTCGTTTCCAAGAAGCAAAGTGGTATTACTTTAAATCCCCATTTCCATTTTAATTTTTTTTCTCTTAAAATTTTATATGGTATAGAATCCATCCAAGTATCAAACATGAATACATTACTTTCTGTACGAGCGTACTTAAAAAGCTTTTCAATGCTTATGTTTATCTATGGACGTGCAATATTGCTTGACATCCAATGCTACACAAATGTAATGCATGGAACTTCCATACAGACGTTTTTATCTCACGGCTACTACAGCATCTCTTTTCTTACATTAATATTACTGTAGCAAAATAGAGTTGAGAGTTGAAAGTGGAGAATTCTGGTTTATTTATAGAAACTCCAGAGAATCGAGACATATTGAGTAGATTCTTGCAAGTAAATTGGCAGATTAGGACTACTGTGCCCAGAGTTGGCGCACGAGTTGCCGAGATTACATTATAGACGCGCAGTGGCTGCCAAATCAGTGCCTTGATGCGACTTATGCAAGAACGAATGAACAATGATTATTGTCTGCGGTCTTTGATGCTACAATGGTCCTCACATGTACATAGACTCTATTGCATCGAATTCAATCTGAGTCAATGATGCTTATTCTGTTCGTATTTAGGTACTACATGCACGAGCCTTTTATAGACACGAGTGGTCCTAGTCTGGGAGGGCTTAAAGTTTACACGAAGCCAGCTCCTTCCGCAAGCATTAACAATGATTTGAGTTCCATGTACCCGAAAATGACTCCAATTTGGCGACTGTACAACCAGCAGGCCCCCGTCTGGAAGTATGCTCAGGCCAAAACCATGGAATCGGAAGCTTTCCAGGTGATGAAAATTAATTCATTATTTCCATCCAACTTATTATAGGAATCGTAGCTTAAGCATCCAGAAAGTTACTTAACTGTTCGTGTAATCTTCTTATTGCATTATGAAGATGTAGCACAAGTATTAGTTATTTTCTTTGAAATGGAGCCTAAAAAGTATCAAGAAACATTTTTTAGAGTGATGAGAATTCTTGCAAAATGTATTGCATCATTTTCATATTATTTTTGGATTGTTAAAATTCGCTCCTGTTGTTTCAATGATGCCCAAAGGAGTTTTAGCAGGATATTCCTTTAAGAAAGGATTTTGATAAAAAGGGTCTGTTAGGTAGAAATTGCCGAGATGTGATTGAATTGAGGAATGGCATATATATAGCTATAGTAGTATACAATAATTATCCATGCGATTGTCCCCAGTATAAGATTAATGTATATAGTTGGTGCTGTTAGCTGTTAATGAGAGGTTTCTGAACAAATCAGTTCGGAACACAAAAATGAAATGCTATATTTAGTTAGCATTGTCTTGGCTTCAATAATAAAAAGTCTGCTAAGATGATGTGGTAATTAATTTTGAACAATTTTCCTTCGAGTTGACACAGACAAGCCGCCACCCTGTGGTTTTACGGCTGCTTGATTAATGATTAATGCTTAATATGGACAGGCTGCTACGTGGACAATATAAAAACCATGAAATTAATTGACTCTGTATTTTTGGACAGGTGATTTTTGAAGGAGTTCATGGGTCCAGCAGAGCCAATGGCTTCGTGGCTATAGACGACATATCTTATTTCGAGGGCGATTGTACAAGTAAGTATTTGCGATTCTAATATAAACATTACGTGTAAGTACATATAACTGTATCAAGTCGTCGCGTGCACATAAATTGTTGCCCACACAAAAAAGCAGTTGACAGTGACAAAAGATTTTTGTGGAAATGCTTGCATTTAAATCAACAATGAGAAGAAAATTCTTTCGAATAGAATTGCTAAGTAGTTCACAGTTTAGAAGTCTGTGGAGTTTAAGTATTAGCCTACATGAACAGTGGACTGTAGCTGAAGGACGAAGAAGCGGATGAAAGTCCTCTCAGATCGTTTAGGTTTATTGCAGTTGCTTGGTGAGTAAATGAAGCGAGTGTGGATGGAAAAAGATCCAATGTCCATGGCATTTTTGTATCCATTATCACCCGACATGAAACACGGAGTTGAAATTGCTTTTTCTAAATTAAATCTTATGTTTGAATTGGGATTTTCCTTTGTAGTAGCATAGTCTGCAATATTAGCTGTGCATGCATCAGTATTAAATATTATTGCGCATCGCGTACTGAAATTTTTGCAATTCTGTGTCACATAATTGTGCTCCAAAAGCGGCGAAGCAGATTCTATTAAAAGCGTGTGGATCTTACACAATACTATTGCCACATACATAAATAAAATATATTTCAAATGCAAAGGCATTGTTTGTTGCGTCGGCTGCACTACGTATTTCAAATATGAATGTCTTGAACAAAAGACAGGTGGAAATTTAAAAGCGCTTCATTTCCAGCATCACTGGCTTTGTAGAGAAATTTCTAAGTATTTAGCAATACGGGGAATCACAGATGATATTTTGTTGTCTGCACAGACTTCATTAAATTGTAGTGATGGCTGAACACGAATAGAGCGTCTGGCTGCGTCCATCAGCTCGAAAATAATATGGTGAGAATAGATGAGCTTGTTATAATGAGGGCTGTATTTGAAAATCAATTTCATATGATTTTTTAAATTTTGAATTATCCCAAGATTTGGTTTATATATGAATGAAAACGGGGATTTTTTTACGTAATTATATGGTTTATTCATAGAATAGAAGGTATTTTTGTACAAAATGATCTGATTGAACTGTGTCCTAATTTGTAAGCAATTTAAATTAAAAACGGCTTGAGAACTACAAAACGTCTAAATACAAATAACTAAATATTACAAAGTCATAGAATTGTAATTACATTGCAGTTTCTACTAGGAAAAAATGGACAACGTATTGAATCTGTGTTACTCATATGTGTTTCTCGTGTAGAATGTAAATTCGTACCTTTAATATCGTTGTTGAACACAAGGAGGATTGTAGAATGCACTTATTGTTGGTTTTATAATTCACTGCTGGGATCTATTCGTTCAATGCCAATCTAAAGCGGCTCAGTAACAAGAGATTTCCACAATGACGACATGAGACGACATTTCTTTATTGGTAAACCCTATAATCCGAAATAATTACGGTCGATTCTTCATTAGTGTACCTATCTTCAGTAATTGCATGTAATGAAGAAGATGGGTGTAACGTAAAAGAAGATGAAATTTTGCAACATGCTTCCAGTTACTGTTTTCAGTTGGATACTGGATTACTGTTCGATATAATCACAAACATAAAATTCAAATAATTCCAAGTGGATATTTTGTTGGATATCGAAAATTTCATCACTCTTGATTTTTCATTCCCAATTTTAATTCATTATTAAATAATCTTTCCTCTGTTTGAAGTAGTGCACCACTAAGATTTTTCTGCATTTGATAAAACACATATGTACATACATGTGGTATACAGATACAAAGCACACCAGTGTAAGTCCGTGAGAATCTCGTGTAGGTTAGTAATTCCATGGTAGCAATGTATTCTGTTGACGTTGTCTCCACTTGAACTTATATTCATTCTGAGTTTATGTACATATACTCCCTATCTTATTCACAATACAACATTTATGCGATACAGTTTTTTAGTCTGTATTTGATGTGTGACTGTGTGAACAATTTCTCATAAGTAACATTTAGTATACTTAAATATCTATGCATTGAAGTTGATTGCTTTAATGGCTGTCAGAAAACGGAGGACTGCTATATCGTAATTGGTTGTCTCATCATCAATAGAAATTATCTACTGTAATGAAATTTTTGTATATGTAATAAGCAGAATGTGGACAGAATCGAATTTATGTCACCAATTTTTTGCAGCCATGCCACCAAGTGCTTAT
>JABASC010001494.1:0-22987 GCA_019776185.1 Plutomurus gul | reverse complement strand
GCTAACTAATAAAATGAAGTAAACAAAAAGTTCGCCAACCGACACGACTCTCCCCTATGGGTTGATTAGAGCGTGAAGGTATCGATTAAAATGGATTGAGAACGGTTGACTCGAATCGCTAACTGATATTATAGACCTATATAAAGGTCATGGTGTGATACATACGTGAGTTATGACACATTGTGTTTCGGACAAGTTGTTCTATTGACAAATCCGACAGTTGTGCAAAAATACTCTTTGCAAAAAATAGATCGAAGCTGTGCTTAGTTAAAATATCGGTATATAAATAAATAGGCATAAGAGAAGGAATTGTGAAATGGCCTCTCCCCAACTTTTATTAATATTATCGTCGTATCTACTGTGTAATAACTTACTGCTAATATTAAATAGGTTATCTGATATTTGAATTGTTGCAGAAAATTCGTTTTCGTTCTTCATTAAGCATTATTTCCTTTGATATCGATTACAATAAATTCGGAATGAATCTTAGCCATAACAGCTTTTATAGACAGTCGTTTTGAGATCATTTTCGAGCTCATTTATTGGCACTTCTACGCTGTAAATTGGAAGAAATGACCACTTACCTTTTTGCTCGGGTTATTAGGAGCGATGTCAACGGCCTCCTGTAGACACATTGAAATGGCTGTAGCCAAAAACATCCTTAGTGTAAAGCATTGACGCTCAATCTCAATCCTACCTCATTTAGTACATATGTATTAAGTGCGTGTTCGACAGTAACGTTTTCTTATTTTCAAATTTCCCCAAATAAACATATTGTATAATTAGTAGTTAATAATAAAATTTATTCATAAAATGTTTTGGAGAACCAGTTAACTTAAGATAAATATCAAAAAATTAAAACCACACTTTGGAGAGTTCTATTCAGAACGAAACAAGATTTTTTGGTTTTTAGCACAAAGAAGGTATAAAAATTCCGTTTTAATCAATTACTTGTGTCCAAGGGGGAATTATTCAATCAAAGAATGTCTTTAACTTCAATTAGAGGGGAATGTATTGGAATGAATAAAATGGAGAATATTAAGCAATACGTATACCTATATCATGTTATAGTTTACATTTAAAACGTCGGCCGTAGGTCGAATAATTTTTCAGTCATGAGCTCAAAGAGTCGATTTTTGTTTTGTATTTTATTTCAAAATTGGCCATCGGCCGACATGTTTTAGCCAACAGCCTCATTGACTTAAAACCCTTTATATTTATAAGGTCTTGGGTGTGTGGGGATTCGAACACCTCTGGATCGGTAAAATGTTTTGCATGCCATTTCGGAAGTCATCCCATCCACATTGCAAGTTGCACAGAATTGACAGATTAATATCCAACATCCACAGCACACTCTACTTCAGTAGCACATCTTTTCCTTCAGAATTTTCCCTAAATTTCTTAATATTTATTTTCTTTTTAGGTTAAAATACAAATTTAAAATTCTCCCTGAAATTAAATTAAACTTTAAACTAATTAGAATTATCGAAGTTTGAATTTCGTAGAGTGGAAGAGCATTCAATGGAAATAAAAGATTGTGGTAGAAAGAAAAACCGTACAGTAAATTGTTTAAAAAGTGTTGTGATGGCCACCATGGCAGAAAGTATGCGCATTCCTGATGACAAAAATGATGTTCGCTACTCACGAAGCTATAATTGATAGTTAGCAATTGCAATATCTGTCGAGAGTGTGCACACAAGGCTACGTAACAGTTGATAAAACAGATGAAGAATGTTCACATGAAGTTAAATAGTGAGTGTCACCTCATGGCACTTAATTTTTTTGCGAAAGACATCAGCGACATTTCATGGTTATAGCATCGATACTTATCGCACTCACTTATCAGCGTATATTGGTCGGCGAGAGAGGAGCAGCAGCCATTGAACATCAAAGCGGAGTGCCTCCTCCACGCCGACACTAAACTATACATAGATAGATTCTAAAAAATACAGATAGCATGTCGATATACATTACATTCTATATACACATCGTGCACATTCCTCTCACAGTACAATCTTGTAGAATGTTAGACATGTGGTGTATGTGTGTGTGTGTGTATGTATGTGTGTCTATTATGATGTTTATTTTTGGAATGGAGATCCACGCGCTGCGCTTGTTTTTTGTGGATTTACATTTTTAAGCGGTTCTTGCCGTAACAGCCACCAGGCTGGAAGTTTGTATAAAGTAGTTACTCTCAAAGTGGAAATGATAAGTTTTGTAGCAGTGTACGTACACACGATAAAAAGTTCATAGTGCTGTTTTATTGCATTTGAGAATGTTTAACTGTCACTGAAGAAAGTAGTTAGCTTTGATCATATTACATTGCATCGGATTACATAAAATTTACTGTGTCGATCGGACCGCGAATTTCTCAAAGCCATCTTAGGAACAGGAAGAGAGAGAGAGAGAGAGAGAGAGCTTCATGAACTGCGCGATCCATAATTCATACACTTCTGTGAAGGAACAGCAGACTGATACAAGGGATGCTTTCTTTATGTATGCACAACATTATGATTCATGCATAGCTAATAAATATGATGGACTAGAAATCCCTTTCTTGAAGGTTTTGTGTGCACAACGGCTGAATACACTTTTAGCCATACTGTAGTTACGGAGATTCAATAGAGCAAATATAAATTTTCCCATACGACACGACGGCGGCGAGTCTTATAGAGAAACTTGAAGAATTCCACATTTGCATGCAGGTATATATATAGGTGTGCGGTGCTTGTACACTCCAAGTGGCTCTATAAAGTTATCTGTCTCTCTTCTGCTCTCTCCTGCTCCGCTACATACTAAATGAGAGTAAATACAGCTGTGCAACTATGTAAGCTACTGCTTCTATCACTGGATTCTATACACAACGCAAAGTTCCCGCAGAGAAGAAACATCTCACCGAAAATGAATGTTTGGTATAACCAAAGAAAAGCAAAGAGAGTTGAGAGAGAAGCAGAGAGAGAGAGAGAGAGAGAGAGAGAGAGAGAGAGAAGTGTGTAAGGATAAAAGTTTGTTACAAACTCCATACGTAGTGTTTGTACATTTACATGCATACAAGCTACTCTGCCACTACCGACATCGTCGATCCACTAAACTACTTTCAGTGCTTTTAAGTTTAGCTATTTTAAACTGTAGAAAGCATTGTTTATTATTTATTGAGTTTGTATTCAGCTTAAACATGCGACGAGTAATTGAGGTAGCTCATTCATTCACGCTTTCGAATATATCCCTAGTTATTTAATTTTCTTATCAGACATGGCTGATTGAAGTTCAATATCGACATGGCTTCTTTCGCAACACACAGATTGACAGAACACTCAATATTGTTGCAAATATTTTCACAGACCTGGATACCATCATATCACTTCTACTCCTTTATGTGGTTCAGTGTATTTCTGTCTACATTCATTTGATAAAAATCCACTTCAATTTACAATTGAAGAATGTCTAGAAGAATATTGGCAAAGCCCGAATGCGCAACAGAGGAGTTCTAGGAGTATAATACGCTGTTCATCACGTATTTATGTATGGTATAGCCTGCCACGTAGTTCGACATAGAAAATGAAAAGGATATTATTGATTGGTTACTGGGTCCAAAATGCGGGGTCACCCTGTGTACTGTAATTGAGGCCGAAGGTTGTTGAGTTGCTTTTTTATTGTTTGTGACACCTAGAAATTGGTTTAATTGATTTCTCTCGTCAAGATTTCTTATTAATTAGTGAGTGCTCAGACAGAGTGTTGTTATTGAGTGAGAGCGAATGGAAGAGAGATGGGGTGTCCGATAGATTGGCCAACACGTTAGAATCTCCAACGCGAAATTGGTTCAACAGTAGGGTTGACCAACTCGTCTCACTCGCTGAATAGGCCCAGCCACATAAATTCGATCAATTGTTATTAAGCGTTATTAGTGTTATAGAGTAATTGAAGCGAAACATTGAAGAGAGAGTTGCTCAAGCCTGTATTTAAAAGTTTTTGATGATATATCGAATTTACGCGGTTGGCCTATTTAGCGAGTGATGCGAGTAGTTGGTGAACCCTACTTTTGAGCCAAATTCGTGTTGGAGATTCTAACGTGTTGGTCAATCTATCGGGAATCGAGAGATGGTTGTGGGATGGTGAGGAAGGAGAGAGGCCGAGAGAGAGAGAGAGCGACGGCAGACAATGCACGAGAGGGCTTCTGAGTTAGAGATGGGTCGGAGTGAATGAGAGTGAGACGGAGGCAAAGAAAGAGTTGCATTGTCAAAGTGGAGTTAGGAAGGTGGCTGGAACTTGAAACTCAATCGATGACGCCACTAGCTTAGTTAAATTCAAGTCGTGTCCTGCCATTCAGTCAGACAGAAGTAATCTATATGTCATTCGGGCCACTTCCATTTTCCACACAAGACCATTTAGATCGGACTTGGTTTGGTGGAGAAGAGAGAAGTGTCGCCTACTCGAGACACAGCCACTACCACCTCCCGTATATACAGATCTGTACTATAGCAGTATGTATGCGTAGGCCTAGCTGTTAACTTTGGCTGGCTTCTTCTGTGTCCTTGTCCTAGAGCATCTCTTCCAGTCGTCATAGTGCACACTGCATAGTTTGGCAAAAGAACTTACTAGCGACAAGTAGTACACTTCTTCATTTTGCGCTCCTTCCCTCGTCTCGAGTCACTGAGTGAGTGAGTGAGTGAGTGAGCGTAGTTGCATTGACTTCCCCCGCTCCTGTCTCTCTCTCTCTCTCTCTCTCTCTAGTCTACACACACGCTTAAGACTTCTGCCTGCTACTAGCGAGAGATCGACTGTGCACGACTTGACTACTACCACTTACTACTACAATTCTATCTAGCACCTTCACAGACTCGGCTAGCTCAGCATCCAGTCGCTGAGCAATAATGCTATCGTCTCTCTACCTTCTTAATGGCTTCTACTTACGTACTGTCCCTCTGTTACAATTAAATTCCGAAGCTTCTTTCTTTCTTTCTTTCTCGCACTGACTCGCTCACACAAGACTTTCTCATTGCACTCGTCTCTCCCACTGTAAGAATGGATATCCAGACTTGAATGTGTCTCCCATGACTTTCCTCTCTCTTTCTCTTTCTCTCTCTTGCTAGAGAACTCTTCTTGTTTGCTGATCAAGAAATACTTTTTTTATCTTCCCTTCACCTATCCACTTACTTATACCGTACTTATAGTGACAGGAAAAAAGTGCAAATGGCTCATATAGTCAGACTGTGAGTGAGAGACTCATTCCACTTCCAGCAGTCGTCGTATTACATAGAAGCGATACACTTTTAGTAGCACACCAGCAGCCCACATAGAGATACTCACACACGTCACTTCCCAACTACTACTAGCGACTAGCGACTAGCGACTAGCGACTCGATTACAATACGACTTTTATATAGTGGAACGCATGTGAAATGCACTTGTGCATCATTCTGCTACAGTGAATTAGTAGAGTCGGATCAACGTTTCCCGAAACTGCTCCGCCGCTGCTGCCAGCCACTAATACACTCATACCACTAGGTATATATTTATACGTTCTTACTATGTAGCCATAGAAATATATTGGTATGACGGAGCTACATAAAAGTGGTGGTTGTAATGTGTGCACGGTAGACTCACTCCAAGTCCTGCCCCAATTCCAACGCTTATCTCTGACTGGCCTATAGTAATTTGAATTAATGGCTCCGCACCCGTAAACCCTTTAATTGGAATTCAAATAAACTACTTTTATTGTTATCAGTTGCAATTTTAAAGGTCATAGGTTACTTTTAAAACTCCCATACTGATCCTACTTTATGACCATCTCGCTGCAGCCACGCAGCAGCAGCCCCAGCCCAAATGTTCTCTTGTGGGGAGACGTTGCGGAGGAATCTATTAGCTTGAGAGACGTGGCCACGGAGAATGGCTTCGAGAATGTCTTCTTCCATGCTGAAGGAGTTGTGTTGAAGCGCACTCACAGAACGCGTCAGTCTCTTTATTTATAGGCCAGTCAGGAACATCCATTTTCATTTTTAGTCTCCCATATATGGACAGAGATAATGGTGAGCACACATGAACCGGTGTCCTCCACTAATTGAATGCATTGTCTTGGACGTATACTTACGAAAATCTGTTAAGGGACACTTTCTCGGTCAGTTAACTGACAAGAGAACAGCTGGAGACCAATCAGTTGCATACGTGAGTAATATCAATCGTAAATGTAAGATTGACATTCCATGCACAGCGACAGGTCCACCAATTCACTTTAATTTACCATTAGAGCCTCTGCACACTTGCTATACACTTTCTCCTCCTACAATACGTACACATACGTATGTACACTATTCCAATGCTCTAGCCCTGGTATTTACGTACGCTCGAATAGTGGCTGCAGTCCATTAGACCAAAGTTTATTCACTAAAACTGTCTTCTTAATGTATCTTGCTACGGCCTGCCGTTACTTCACATGCTTCTACCGCAAAAGGCTTTGTGCTCTAATGTCTGGCCACAGTTTCTACAATTGTTTAACGCAGTGAAATTACACGGCTCCTAAAAGGAAAACGTTTTGTTAACAAGTTGTGGCAATTACGATCATCATTCACTCATATATAGTAGTCGGTCGAGAGAAAGAGAGAGAGAGAGAGAGAGCAGTTCATTGTAGGATTCATCCTATATACGTATATCGCACTATACATACATATATAGTTACTTATATGTACTTATTTGACTAACAAGTTCCTCTCTTGTTCTCCCCGCACAAAATTCCGTGCAGATCGATTCAAACTGCAGTAGTAATTCATAAGTGGCTTGGATGGCGTGTTCTGTCTATATGCTACACGGCATCAATTCAAAAGCGGCGAAATAAAACAAAGAAAACATCAGAGCACACAAACAGAGAAGAGAGAGAGAGAGAGTGGAAGAGAGAAACAGTATCAGGATACAAAACGAATGCTTTGATCAAACTCTTGTCAAAACATCGAAATCACATCAAATATTTGTAAATTCTGGCACAAAACGAGCATAAATGGAAGTGAGTGGTGGTATGAGATAGCATTTAATTCAAGGAGAAAGAGAGAGAGAACGAGGTATTAGATACGTTCTGTGTTCATACACGCCTTAGGAATCTAAACATGCTTTTTGAAAGCATAGTGACTGCCAGGCAATATTTCTGCTGTGCAGCCTACAGCCAAAATTGTGCTTTATCAGTAGTTGTATCTGAATAGAGAAGGCTTCCAGCCTCACTGCTGCCATGTATTCAAAAGTAAAATTTCTCCAGCGAATGTCTCGTCATCAAATATCTCCATCAGAGCGTATTGGTGAGAGTTGGGTGAGAGATAGGGCGCTGTTTGCGTGTAAAGCAATTATTGTCTAGGTGAAATTGAATGTGGCAATGTGATTGGATGTACAAATAAGGAGGCAACAGGGACAAGCACACAGCACAACAGTCACCGCAGCCACAGAGTAAACAGAGACAATGGACTGGGGGAGTTGAATGATGCAAAGACTGTAGCACACGTCTTCTCTCTCACTCTCTCCAAAGGGTTGTCACTTTGTATTCATTCTGTTTATCATGTTCATTTGGAAGAAAGGTCGTCGTAGTCGTCGCAGTCGTCGTGATTGCTCGAGGAGAAGGTCTCCGTACTTTCAGTCGAGAGCAACCTATGTCATCGTTTTGTTGCTGGCGATCGATTAATTATATGTACATCGGTATGCACAGGCCGGCGACTACTTTCCTACACGTATGTAACTAAGTGTGTCTATGCTATATAGTGAGTGAGTGAGTGAGTGTGAGAGAGGTCGAGATACATTGAGAGAGTATCGATTCGGCAGTGGAACAAAAGGATGTGTAGGTGAAGCCAAGTCATTAAGCAATTGATGGAGAAGAAAGAACCGGAGCTCTCACAGGGTGCACTTGGCCGACGTGCACCACTCACATCAAATGCACTATGCAAAACCGAAATAAAGAAAAGTAAATATCTGCAAGTGAGGACAGGAAACGGAAGGGGAGAGCTGAAAGTAGTCCGATAAATGGCATAAAGACAGAAAGTCTGCGAGACAGAAATCAGAAAGTAGGCAATGCAAGTTGAAAGACTAGTCTGCATATGAAGGAGTTTGATTTAAGTGCACAAGAGAAATAGTTATGCTTCAGTGCGCTGTACTGGAATGATGTTCTGTTGGGTCATGTTTAATGTATGTGTACTGTGTACGTACAACAGTGCACAACCAGTAGTCCTATATACATATGCAGTGAATTGCAGTGTCTATAAGGAAGTTGTGTAGGAACAGAGAAAAAGAGAGAGAGTGAAGGTGCTCGTTCGCTTTTGTGAGATTGAACCGTTATGTACGTGAGCTGTGTGTGTGTGTGTGTTCTGCTACGTGCCCCAGTAATATTGTTAGGCAAAGGTAATGTAGACGGTACATTACTGGGAGTTAGCACTCGGGCCGACACTGGCATACTCGCTACTGCTGCTGCCGCCGTTCACTCGAGTGCCCGTGCAGATAGACACATGAGCTTAATACATAGATATCTATTTAGCAGAAGTACGCCATAGTGCTTTCAACTACTCCATTCAATTCAGGGTTATGTTACGCTACGCCATTTGCTATGATGCTAAGGAATCAAACGATATGGGTTACTATTATTGCATCGTATTTTCTCGTCTCTGAAAGAAATACTATGAATAAACTATGCATGCATATCAAAATGAAAGGATAATAAATGGAATGGCCACGCAGACGAGAAACTGTACACTTACTTAGCGTGAGTGCCTTCTACTAATGTGCAAGAGAGAGAGAGAGAGAGAGAAAGTTGTAGTTGGACTGGGCGCGGGATTTGTAGCAGCAGCAGCAGCACACCGAAGAAATGAGTGCTTGGCCTGCCGTCTTTCACAAGACTCTTTCCTCCTGTAACTAATATTCTAGAGAAACAATGTCTGTTAGTTAATTAGCGCTTAAATTGTGCACTGTGAAAAGTACTTAGCTCTCTCAAGTCAGAGTTACTAGCCCTTCCTTTGCCTTCCTTTGATAGGAAGACGAGTGCTTGTAGTACAGCAGGAGCTGCATATTATCGCTCTCACTTTCTCTCTCACTACATGACTCTCGTTGAAATTACGTGTACACTTGGCTGGTAAAATGTACCAGCACACTGTGAATATAATTCTGTCTGAACTGCACGTAGTTTAAGGTGGTGGCTGAAGCCCGTGAACAATGACTACTACCTGCACACACACAGACTTGGAATAACTTACACGGTAGACTGACATGGAAACTAACGTTCAGGAGAAAGTAGTACATGGGAGAAAGTGGCCGACTACCAGAGTCTGCTGTGTTGTATTGTACTGGGTTTCACTTTCCAAACTCTGACTCTATCCACTATACTAACGGAGAGAGAGGGAGTGTGTGTGTGTGTGTGTGTGGGTGAGGGAGAGAGAGAGAGAGCACAAAGGATATTGATGTCGATTCTTGTCGGAGTAGACTGGTTGCTGTCTACTGGTAGCTTAGCCTTTGTATGGTTCGGTCGCTGTCCCTCTCTATCATTACACAGACACATACACACGTAGGGAGAGAGACACACATTCACATACAGAATAAAATAACGTGAGCACATACAGCAAAGAGTAACTATATTGAAGATAAGCTGGGAGAGCAAGTCAACGAAGCCAAACGGAGTTTCTAAATAGAAAGCTAGTACAGCTGGGCAGAGAAAGTGAATACTGGTAGCAATGGTAGCAGTAGTAGGGATCGTAGATACAATTGTATATGCTGGCATAGTAAGCCAAGCCGAACTGATTGTGAACATAAAATTGGAAGCAATATAAATGATAAAAGTGGGGCTTGAAGTAGAATGAATAAGTGGAAATCAACTTAGAGTAAAGCTACCCACTGAACTATCAGTTGGAGTTGAAAACTTTCTTCTCCTACTTATAGCCCTGCTATTTATGTTGCTGTAATAGGGAGCTTTCTTCGTATCACTGGGATTTTTCAATAAACTAAAAAGGCGCGAGTTGGAGGATGCACGCCTCTTCCACCCTACAACTAGTAACTACCATTAAGTACGTATAGATAATGGCGCTATAATATTAGACAGAGTCAACTGCTACATACCTGAACATCTCTTTTTCCCTGTAATAGTAGTAATATGTACTCAGAAGAGCAGTTAAAGTTCATCCCGGTTCAGCTCACAGATGCCAATCAGAATTAATTAAATAGAGACACTTGGAAGTAGCAGAAGAGAATGGCGAGTAGTATTCTTTTTATGAACATCGTGTCTTTTCCCCGTATTATGGCCTATACTCTAACTCTATGAAAATTAAATCTCTCTACCTACATAGGGTACATGGATAGTACATGATTTTCATATTCCTCTACCAAATCTATTCATAAAATAGTGGCTCATGCAGACTTTTTTAAATACTTCAATTCGTGGAATTCGTATAGAGAACGAGAGGTTGGAAAGTGTCGTCAGTATTCTGAGAATTGTGTATGATGGAGATGATTATGATGATAAGCGTGATGGAATGAAGGATAAGTGGAACAAAGGTGGTTGAAGTGCCAAGCCGTGTGGTAAATCAGAACAGTAGTGGGTAGTGGTGGTGGTGATACTGACGGTCGGGTAGAAATGATAATGATAATTAGCAGGATGGGGAAAATGAAGGTGTAAGCAGTGAATGAGCTGAGACAATAATTAGAGAAGGGTTCTGGGAAAATACTACGGTGGTGGTCGTGGTGGTTCGAATGGCAATACAAATTATTATTATAAGCAAATTATAGTGGTTTGAAATTTTCCATTGTAGTCATTGTGTGTTTGCAAAGCGTAGGAGGTGAGTAAAGTGGAGACTGTCTCGCAGTTGGCCGAGATAATGACGGAGAAAGCCAAGTGGGGAAAGTAGGCTCGACTTTCGAGGTTTTGCATGGATTCCTAGCTTCATCCGTGTATTAAGAATGTAGAGATATTGGTGCACGTGTTGTGTGTGTGTGAATGGAGTGGGTAGGAAGAATGGATGTGAATAGGGCAATTGTAAGGGGGATAACTAACAAGACGATGCAGTTAGTGTTTGAGTCGTTAATGAAAGACAGTGAGAGAGTGAGTAGATGAATGTATGAGGGAAAATTAGAGCTTTAGCCTTGGTCTCGGGTCGTGTGCCATGAATAAAATACAACGTAGGATCTGTTTGAATTAGTGGATGGCTTAGGGAATGAGACGGATCAAACATATAATATATTTACTTACACAGTGTCACAGACTTCTTCTGCACAAATAATGATAGTGAGTGGAGGAATTATTGGAATTGTGTCCATATATTTCCTATCGATGGTTCTTTAGTGATTGGACGTTTCACGCTCTGGAGGAAGGATGAAATTTCTCAAAAATATCTACTGGGAACAGCATAGAATGGAGACAGTGTGTAAGAGAAAGGCATTCAGAGAGAGAGAGAGTGAGAGAGAGGGGGGACGGAGTTGAAGAAAGAAAGCTCGGAAAGAGATTCGCATTTCAGAACAACTATCGTAAATATTCTGAGAATGGCTCTACAAAATTCGGCTTATCCGACACAGAGTGGGGACTAGGCCCCGTGTAGCCCAAAGTACCTTCAGCCTTTCCTAACTATAAAATAGGATCTACAAGAATACACAAAATCCTCGTACGTACATACATAAAGAAGCTGGAGACTGTTTCTTCTGTAGTTCTGCTCGCGTAGTGACTATATGCTAGAACTCTACCTGACTGCGACTTGCCAGAGAGAGGGGCGAACAGGCTATGCACGGATTAGTATAGTTTACACTTAGGCCAGATACACATCAGATGATAGTGAGCCGTAGATAGTAGTGGTAGTAGTGGCAGTGGCGGGCCCTAGAAGCACCGTGTGATATATAGTCGGGGTCGTCGTCAGAGGTAAGGAGAGTCAGAGAAAGGGTAAACCAGAGAAAGCCTACTCACAGCCGTAATTTTCACCAGTCCTTTCATGTGGCTCTTAAGGCCAAACTTTCTGCCTTGTCCTATAACTTCTCATTTGATAATCTGATTTTGTTCGGAGATTCGCAGAGCAGTTTTCGATAAGATCCTATAGCCATTCCAATCCATATAAATTAATTGCCAATCTCATGGCATGACACGTTCTTAGTGTCTGCGAATGTCGCTCAGTCGCTGCTTCCGGATCTATCACTTACTTACTTCGCCCTTATGCATTCGTGCATCTTCTCTTCCAATTTATAAAGCCCATTAGTGATATGAATCATTTCCTCGTGCTATTTTATACTGCTTTAAGTGGCTTCGTTCCCGGCTCCCTAGTATCTCTGTCTCACTCACTTTCTCCAACTCTCTCTCTCTCTCTCTCTCTCTCACTCCCCATAGTTTTTGTTGGCTACGGACTACTACTGCTATTACAACACTAATACCTACAGGTACTTGTACAACTTATGCCACTATTGGTAGTATAAGTAGGGCCAAGACAGCAGGCTACGATCACGGAGCTTAACTCTTAATCAGAATTCATTTAATGTGAGAGAACGGTAGGAGAATGGAAGAGAGACGCCGACCGTCTGCAGGCACAAAATCTAAGCAGGAGAAAGCAGTGACGGAGACTAATGAATGATTAGGCCTATATAGTAGCACTAGTAATACATATGTATGTACATAAGAAGGAAAAGTGGAAAGTTATCAAGAGGAGCAGCACCACCAAGACCTTCCACTTCATAAAGGGGAAATATTATTTAACTAGGTAATGAAGAGGAAGGTCGTTCGTTGGTTGGAAGTTGCTGGGAAGTGTGGCAGTGTTTTTGTGTTGGTCTCTGGCGATCCCTCCTTCATTAGCCCACCTGTGAGAATTGCTTCAATTAGCCTTCCAACACACGACTACTCGCACAACGTCTCAATAATGCATGCAACCCGACCCACCAACTATTTCACATTTGTGATCGGTGGTTGGTAGGATTGGGGCGGTTGGTGGCCGTGCAAATTACATGATGTGCGCGCCTCTGATCAATAGTTACGTAATTGAATTTCTCTTGTGTCGACCCAATGTGCTGTAACGGAATGAATCTATCAATGAAACAGTTTTTTATCTTCTTGTTCTTGTTCATTTCTTTGGTGAGCACAGCGGTGTGTGTCTGTCTGTCTGTGATGGGAGGGAGAACAGAACAACAGCGTGGCTTTGAAACTACCTTCCCGCACCTCCTCCTCCTCCCTCCCTGCAACCAACAATCCTAAACAACTCACGCTGTTCTCTTGTCTCGTAAAACTATTTACCGCCTCGAATACTTAACTAAACTGCTGCTCCGCTGGCTTTTCTTCACTTTTCCCAGAAATTTATGCATACTGCTATAGCAGTGCACACTCACAGTAATATAATTGCATTAAATTGTATTCACTCTTCTTTTATTGCTAATCAAGTAGTTTTCTCTCTGTAGCTGGCACACTTTTGCGTTAGTCGAAAACTCATTTTGCCAACCATTCCCCATCTCATTTCATTGTTAGCTCGTAATTATTATCCGAACCACTCAAAAGTTTCTCTTGTGTTCCCTGCGACGATTCCTTTTATTTTATTAGTGGCACTAGCAAAGAATTGAGCACTTAAAGATGCTGGTAATGAATTGACGGCGCTGTGACTTTGAGCGACGGTAGGCCATTCTTACTTGTAAATACTAATATCTGTTGATGTTCAGAGGAGGTGTGCTGTATGCAGGGAAATCTTACTGGTGGAATTAAATATAAATTGGAAATAGGACACAATACTATAGTTCCCGCAAGCTGTGCTCAATAAACATATACTGGTTTCTAATTTCCAGAACTCCATGGTTCCGCTTCCCCTTTCTTCAAACTTCAAACTCTAAACTAACTTTTTGTTTATACAAATACATAGAATCCTATTTACATTCAGTTGATGATAATTTGTGGGTCTTTGTAACGTAGAATAATAATTAACTATTTTCTCGGTAAATCCTAATTAGATCGGGAAATATTGCTGGTACCCCAGTAAACACGTACATGCAGAAACAATCAAAAATGTGGGAATTGTCAAAAAATTTCCTGCAAATATTTTTAATGAATACAGCAGCACATTCATTTAAAGTATTCGTACAACATATAAGCTTGTGTGCCAAGTTCAACTATTTTATCGCTAAAGAATACGTTAAGCTAAATTATTGTAAAATGCAATGGTCTCCTTTGATTGATCAAGGATTGAAGGTCAAGTTGATTGCATTGCACAGTCATTTTGTGTTCTGAAGTTTTAACTTTGCTTTCAATATTTAAGTTGAGGGTATCGTTATTGTGACTAAATTGAATTTTGTAATAATTTATTATTATTTTATTATTTTATTGGGATAATTTGTGCAACATTACACTTTTTATTTGTTTAAAACAACAATGAACACGGAAAATATTTCCTTGCACAAATAATTACTCCAATTCTAAAGTTATAATTTGTGGTATCTCGTTTTATTCTATTTAATACTTTCATTATTATTATATTTTTTATTGAAACACGATTAATTATTTGAATAAATTGAACTAAAGAAATGAATGTAGCAAGCAGCACAGGAAATAAAAAAAGTGGATAATATGGAATCACATTTTTTTTATGTGAGACGGTTTTGAAAATATTTAGAGAAGATTGACACAATTGGTTGAAGAATTGTTGATCTAATTGTAATGTTCTGAGCAGCAGAAGGGCGTATGTAGTAATATTGATGATTAGTTGTCGGTGTGTGTGACACTGTTTGACTGTAGGAAAGGAAAGATGTTAGTGGGTTTATTGTTAAAATTAGATTTTCGTCTCTGTTCACAATTTGTCCTAATAAATCGTAACTGGTTGATTTGTGCTGAGTCCATTCGAATGGCCCTTTGTACTCTGTTGTGTGCTGGCTCAGCTTTAGTTCGCTTTCATGAGGATGTGGAGGTTTTAATCCTGTTTCTCTAAGCAACCTTAGGAGAGAGCGGGTCAGAAAACTCTCCGTATCCTTTCCCCCAATGCGCCTATCGATTACAGATATTACTCAGCCAACTCGACTCTCTCCCATCTTCTGCCCCCTCCATTCTCTTCCCTTGGATTACTGGACAGGCTCTCCTTTCTCTTCATCTTTTCTTTGTATGGATGTTGTTAGGAGTGAAGCATCACACAAAATATCTCTTTCCCAACCATCATGCTCCCTTTGCCACGCACCGCTTATACGTACATAGCCCTGTCCATTGAAGGCCACAGAGTAGTGCCACCAGACCAATCCTTTGATGACCCGGCAAGTCCCACTGATCTTAAAACAAAAGTCCTTCAAGTCTCCTCCGCTGCTGCACACAACAACCATTTGCACCATTACTTAGGAAAACTCCATCCTGTATTCGCTCCCACCACCGCCAGCTCACTCCCCACATTTATCAACAGGCCTCGTTTTTACTCAGCGCTTCATGCTTTCTCTTTTTTACTTTCACCACTTGTTGTCCTTTCTACTTTCTTTGCACAATCTAACGCAATTTCTAACTAAACAACTGACGCTTCCACTTTCTTTGACCTTACCTCAGCTCTTTCCCAAAATAAGCTTCACTGCCTCTCACTCACTCTCGCTCTCTCTTTACAACCACATATATTATTCCAGTGGGTGAACGTATCTCTCTCTCTCTCTCTCTCACTCTCTGCTCATCCTACACATGTATACGTCTTATTACAAAGTAAAAGCAGCACCGTTACAGAGATGTTTCAACAAATTTTTCCATCCACTTCAACCCTAACTCTATATCAGTTCTAATGAAGTGAATGGACGAGCAAAGTTCACATCAAAGAAAATGAACAAAAAGCAGTCTATGTGTGCAGATTCTACGTTTACTTCTACAGGCCCAAACCCCTGTATTATATATATAAGTTGCAGTGAATGAATGATTGCCTAGTCATTTCAATTTCTAGAAAACACAGCCTGTTCATCTCATGATGACAGTTTAAACGCGCACTATCGGGATGTGTGCAGCTCATGTAGTCTCCGAGGATTCTTATCTGGTGCCCATTGGTTTGCGCACAAAACGAAAACGAATGGAAAAATGGCGATACTTTCTCTGGAATTGACTGACTGTCAAATTAGTTCAGTTGTAAGTAAAAGCCACTGCGTACAAACCAAGTTTACCTAATTCCATTCGACTGCGAATCACTTGTTCGTGTTGAATGATATGGGAAAACATGAGAAATATTCGCAGAATGAAATTAGATAGGAGGATTTTATACATGATAATGACCTGTGTTTGTCCGTGCGTCTGGAGAGAGCAAAAGAGAAGGGAAGAGAACTGTGGGAGAGAGTATTGAATTTGGAGTGTAACTGAAATCGTTGTATTAATTAAAAGCGCTGGCCCGATTCCCGCTTCGCTGACTCGAACATGACAATGACAAGACTTTATATGCAGGCCCCTGTTGTAATTGTAATATTCTGTTGAATTTCATAGACAGTAACGGCCTAATCGCAGTACGGCCTTCTACACAAACTTTGAAACAAAGAAATCATTTCGTGTACACACAAAACTGTTTTGTTGATTGTCCACAATTCGACCTGATGCATTTATGCGTGAAAATATTCTCTTATGCTCCGTCGAAACGAGAATACATACGTCTTCAGTTTACTACACAAAGCTCCTATGGGGAATAATAATCTTTTAGTGCTGTTATTGGCAGCAGCAGTAAGTATGAAGCTGGAATACTAGGTCAATAATATGAACTGACAAGGCTACACAGCTTTCAGATTTCTACATCACAAAGGATATCACAATCTTTCATATATTCACATCAGATTGCTGAGGGTTCAATTTTCTCTCTCTTTCTCTCTCTTCTTTTCACAACATCGAAGGTTACAACCTTAACAGGGAACAAAAAAGCAAGAATTTTTCCTTTTTTGTGTTAAGGTACCTAGCAAAACTCTAAAAAGGGAGTGCCTTTTTTGCGTTTTTATTGTACTTGCCATGCATTCTCAGAATATTTTCAGGGTAGAAAGACCAGAGTTACTTAATTCAAATATCGTTTCTTTTTTCATTTGAGATTATTCTCAAATAAATAATTATTCCAGGAATTTTGCCTCTCATTCATTAAAACAAACAGAAGTGCGAACCGAACCAAATCTAAGTATATATGGAATATTTTCGAATTCAATAAATATCGCATCATATATCTGGATTATTTCAATTCAAGTCAATTAATTTTATTTATGTATCTGACGGCAACAGCGTTACATTAAAAGTTGATTTCCATGTGGAGACAACAATTAAAGAGAAAACAAGAAAGTATATAAATATTTGAGTAAAGGATATAATTTTTTGGGTGATATACCAATCTAAATATATTCAGCACTCTGGGAAGATTCAACGCGAAGAGATTCTGATTATTCTGATGAGATTTTACGTGCTTAGTACTCAGTTTATTTTTACTGTTGCTATTATATTTATGGATGTCCATCGAAACGTTGTGAATTAAATAAGGCTTTAATGCGAAAACATTATTTTTTCAAAATTAAAACATTCACAATTTTTCTACATTAATATATCCATTTCTGAAATAGAGGTTAAAAGGGAAAAAAGCAAACTTTTTTGCCGTTTTTATAGAAAAAGGCATGCCTCTTTGTTCCCAGAACCTTAAGTACACCACCCGGAAACAAACATTTACAGCACAAAGAAATGCCACAACAATTTTTCCACACTTTTCCACAGCTTCTAATAACAAAAAACTTTTCTCCCTAGAGTCCCAATGCGTTTCCAATCCAAAAATCCTACTTTGCATAAGTAACCATTTCGAGCTTAACATAGCTGAGCACAGACAAAGGCACATTTAGATTTTAAGTCATTTCAAGTTGAATAAAACTTTTAGTAGAAGCTTAGACGTAATCGTAGATTTGCAAGCGAATCACAACAAACCTCATGTATATTTTTCTTATAAATATATTAAAACAATTTTTATACTTTATCGGCGAAACATTGCCTTAGAAATAGTTGGGCTGTGTCCCTGACTCTCTCTCTCCGTGTGTGTACCAGGAAAGGGGATATTTTCCCCTCCTTCTTGTGGGTCTTGAAGGAGAAAAAGGTTGAAAGCTTATTTTCCGTGAGCATTATGATATCCTTTGTAGTAATATTACGAATGCAGTGGAGGGAGAATCTGATGGTTGTACTGGCAAGAGCGGCGTCATTGTACAATTCCATTGGCTTACGTATTAAGATGGCTATACTGTCCATATCAGTATATCTTTGCACACTAACTCATATTTATTATTAGGTATAGGTACTAGACAGTAGGTGCCGGAACACTTCTCACAATGGCCGTTCCTTCCTATTTCCAAACTTATGAAAAGTCTTCTAAGTACGATGGTGGTGGTGGTAGTAGAAGATAGTAGAACTACTATGGTATATTTACATTCTGCTTGAGCGAAGTGGAGCATTAGGTGTAAGGAACTGTGCTGAGCCATGAGAAAGGCGAGTGGGTGCATCTTCTATCGCCTCTTCCTTTTCTCTGAGGACAATTCAACGGAATTGGATTATACTTATGTATTGGCATGTGAATTCTCTTGTATTTTTCCGTCTCCGTCGCTCTCTCTCTCTCTCGCTCTCGCCTGCGTCGTGCGTACCATGTACTTTCACTGACTGACTGAGAAAGAGCTAACTGTGAAATGACGGTGTTCCAGCTTCTGCTCACTACGCATTGACATAATAGTGTATAATGGCAAGTGGCTGCTCACACGCTTCCATGCTACTACATACGTACGTGGCCTGGCCACATGCATTCAACCCATCTACTAAAAGTAAGTACTAGTAAATATGTGTACGTAGCTACTGCTCTGTGCACCGGTGCTGGTAGCACAAAGTGTACAGTTGGAGGCACGTATTCGAGGAAAAAGTCTGAAAATGGCACGTCCAGGCACCGAAGAGTCTTTATTATGTTCCTTCACCACTCACAGTCAACAGTCGATTCATTGTTCGCTTGTTCTCACTTTTCTCCCTAAGTTGTATGTGGTGGTGGTGACGGTAACTGTGTGTTCAGCCTTTGCTGCCTAATACATAGAGAAATACACACGTATATGTAGCTCCGTGTAGTGCTCGCAGTCCACATGCACATTGTATTATGTACACATATATTTTAATGGTGTCTGAAGATGAGTCAAGAGTGAGGAGCTGTAACTTATGACACAACACACGTACAAATAGGACTTGGAAATGGCGCACAGATACGACCGCTTGCAAAAACCTATGTACTTGTAGTTAACTGCGATCCATGGATACGAAACCCGTCCGTCCGTCCGTCCGTCCGTCCGACCTTCCATTCCCTGGCTCCAATTCTCCTCATGGTCAAACTGGTTCCCTTTTTCCGGATTCCTCTTTTCAGTTATTCTGTTGTCATTCTTAATCTTCTTCAACGCCATGCTGACTTTGCTTTCTCGCTGCTCGTCTTCTTTTCCGCAGTCAGTCTGCTCGTCCTCATCCTTTCTCATTCTCTCTCTCTCTCTCGCCCTCTCTCCACATTCTATTAGTGCACAGCAGACTTAGCAACAACCATCCTATACCGAGATAATACATTCAAGATACTCTAGTAGTTTTTCCCTTTCTCTCTCCTTCGCTCGCTCTTTCTTTGTCTGTCCTTTCTTTAGGTACCCGGAGGTTTTAGCTGCACAAAAATTAATGGAAAAAACTCAAAGCTCCATGGCCCCATTCTTCCATGTCACCCATTCAGACCAGACTGCACACACTTTTACAGAAAGTCACTATTTTTACCCGATGTGGACTGTGGACGCAGCTTTCCCCATTTTCTCTAATTCCTTTCTGTTCAGATCACTCACAATAATGATATTAATGAGTCCTTCAAGACAACACATGTCATTAGTTCGTAAATTCATAAGTACCTTTATATTTGTCTGCATTATTCCTTCCGTAAACAGAGTTCGTGTTTCGATTTTATTTCGCTCCAGGTTATGTTTAAATAAATATATACGCAGAAGTTACATCACTGACATTACCACTAGGTCTCCGTGCTCACATCATAAGTCGAGTAGATGTTAATGCAATCTTGTCCACCGTTTGATGCCGAGCTAGCTAGCCACCTACATACATGTGTGTATATAGAGAACGGATGGTAAATTGCAAGTCCTGGAGTCACTGCTGTACTACCTACTACTTCTAATGTACAGTAGCACTACGTACTACAATAATATATGAGGGCTCGAGTCTTTTCTTTCTTTCTTTCCACCACTTTTTTTCTTTTTCTTCTCTTTCTTTCTCTCTCTCTTTCTCTTTCTCTATCTCTCTCCCTGTCTTCTCACTCAAGTTCTTAACTCTGCACTGAACTATCTATTTTACTCTTGGAAACTTAAGTTTTCATTCAACTTAATCTACGTTAGACTTTTGCTTTGAGCCTTAATCATAGGATGGTTGCTCGTAGACAGCCATTGTCTCGCGATCATTCTCGTTTTAACTGTAGCCTGCGTATACACTCGACAGGAGATGCAACACTTACTCTCCCGTGACTCCGTAACTCTTTCTGTGTCTGTGTGTCTGTGTGTGTACAACGAACTACGTAACATCTTAATCAAGTCTCCACTGCCACCACCACTACAAGTACACCCATTAAATATCTCACTTTGCCAATACGTTAGTGAGCCTGCGGAGAGACAGCGAGTGAGAGCAGTGGCTTTTAATGGTTTTTTTAATTTCTCTTGTAATATCCAATACACAAACAAGAAGATAAGCTGTGATGTAAACGATTTTTCAAGTCTCGTCGAACAAACAAGCTCTTGTCGTGCCACGGAACTGTGAGCCCACAACTTCATAATAAATTTCTCCAATATTTCGCGTGAACAAGGGGGTTTAGTGCATGTGCTGAAAGTGTCTGGCTGCTGCACTTTGTTCGCATGCCAGCGAGATTATTGGTTGAGCAGTATCCAGATTTCCAGATTAATCTTACCACTATACATACATACATTTTCAATTATGATTTTATGAAGCGAGCGAGAATACTCTCGCAGCAGTGCGTAGGTGGTCCCTGCAAATATTTGCACGCAAGTCACCCTACTTCATCCGTGTCCTCAATGCATCAAAATTAATATTATGTAGCTCTAAAGGCACCAAAGAATTTCATATTAACATACTTGGATCAGTCACGAGAACATAACAGCTAACTTGGCACATGCATAGAAGTGGCCAGATTAAACGCAGACGATTCGCACCACTACTCTCTCACTATCATCACATTGATAAGATATTTTGATTGAAATTTACTACGCCCCACTCCATATTGGGAAATATAAATGTAAGGAGTAAGTACACGTCTCTATAGTTTCTCCTAGGAAAATACAATGTTATTAGTGTCTTTACAATAGCCATAATAACTCATAATATGATTACTAGAGAAAACCTGTTGGAACAACATAGATTTCAATTAGTTTACACAGAATACTATCACCTACTGTGTTATTAATAGAATCCACATTGAAATCAGACTGAAATCTTGCTATCACTTTTGAAATAAAAATAGAATACATTTTTTGCATGACTTTAGTGGAATACATTCATATTGTGCCATCACTGTGTAGCTTATCGTAAGACGGGTAGTAATCCCCAATGTTTTTGCCGTTCACGCGGCTACTATACAGAGTCCGTGCTTTTTGAAGCGTGACACCAAACAATGATCGTGAGTGCATAGCTTAGTGGAACACAAAGTGACAGGATTGGCAACGGTCTTCCTAACGGGATCGGCAATGACATTGCCGAGTTGTCAAACCAACTCTACTCGATCGATAACATTGCCATGCATTGTAAAAGCTCCTTTTGTAACACATCCAGAAATATTTATTATACATGGACGAATCGTTGTTGCAAACGTTTTTCCTTTTGCTCTCTTCATATTGAATCCAGTAGATTTGCAATCTTAAATGGATGCGATGCTCCGCCAATGATATACATTACATACAAATAACTACATGCAGAAGTCGAGAGGTTGCTTATTCTGCAAAACTTTTTCTCTCAGCAAAATGATATATTTTACTTGTTTGAGCGCTACCACTACATAATGCATAAATATATATGTCCCAGGCAAAACTATGAATCAATCATATCTGTAAATGCTTAAAGTGAGTAGGTATTTACAGAAAAGTCTACGCATTTTGCCTCAAAGAAATATTAGAATTAATTTCAGTATTGCACAAAGTCGAATTTTGGCATTTAAAATGAAAATTGAGCATTTGCAATTTGCGTGAATATTTGTGGGATGATTCTACTGTAACAATTGTTACATGAGCCAGCTTGTATCTTAAAATAGTAGTATTTAGCAGTTGATTTTGTTGATATGGCCTGTAGCCTTCACAAAAGAGATCCTAAAATACAAGCTTGTTCATGGCAAGCCTCGCCACAGCCATTGAAAGGATTCATGTAAAGAATATTCCGTAATCAGTCTGGACAAACTGGAAACTGAGTTCCTAAATTTCTGCATGCAACAAACCAGCTTCCATAGGTGACACAGTAATAGTTTCTATTACATCAATTGATCGAAGTAAAACTGACCACCGCAACATTAAAGCAGTTGTGTTACATAGGAAGGCTATTTTCTACAAACGGTAAGTTTGTATCTTGTCATGTCACACTATAAATCAATTATCAGTGCGCTCACAAAAGTTTAGGGAAAGGCAAATTGAAAATGTTCCTCCAAAAGAAATTACACTCCCAGAGGCATCCAAGTAAAGTTCTAGTGAAGCAAGACAAGGATTTCTTAAATGCAATTGCAAAACTAAAATGTTTGGATAAAAGTGAAAATGCATGAAAAATTATGTAAAGTGCTATAGCAAGTGTCACAATAGCGATTCCTATTGTAATAAATGAATGTTACACTCAAACTATTATTAGTAATATATATAAGACGAAATCACAACAAACAACATACAATACTAAAATTTATTCTAACATTTCTCTAAGGCAAAACTATGACGCCGTTTTGTCAATGCCTAGACATTTACAATAACGCCTAGGATTTATTGAATCACAGTACTGCCAGGTACCAGTGTTTCGTGGTGGTTTCAACCACCCGGTCGT
>JABASC010001493.1:0-22995 GCA_019776185.1 Plutomurus gul | reverse complement strand
AATTTGGAAAATGAAATGAAATGAAATGAAAGTATCGCAAAATGAAATGAAATGAAAAAAATGAAATGAAATGAAATGGTCCGATCACTAATTGTAGCAACACTTATACATCGAGACCATTGCCAAAGCAAAATTATTTCTGTCAAAAGACCATAAATACAAATATATCTGTTTATAAATATTTCGTTCTGCTACGTGATGCAATTTATTGGTAATTCTGCTAAGACTGAGTCATCACAATTGTTTATAATAATATACATACACAATTATTTGATTGATTGAAGCTGTAGTAAATTAACACTAAATAACACATGTGAAACTTGGAAAAATTCGTCTTGTACATGTAGAGAGGTACTATACTCACTAACAATCAGTGAAGATTGCTTGTTATTCTGGTTTATTAGTAGTTTGACTTGTGGTGGTGGGGTTGATTTTGTGGCTTCTTGGGAAACTGAGAACAGGAACTTCATACATGAATAATACATTAGTGTTATGTGTCCAGTGTATAGCCATATAGTAATTATTGCTCGTGTTGTATAGCAGGAGAGACCAAACTTGTCAGTATTGTTCTGTACCACAATTTATATTGTGCAGTAGCTGTCTAAACTGTCTATCTGATTGTGAGTGTGCTATACGTTTATGTGGTCTGGCTATACACGAACAGTAGGTGCCAATAATCCTTTGGATACATATTACATATATCCAGATTGGGTTAATCGATGTCGCTCAAATCATGAACAGGATTGGTTTCTAAGGTAGGTGTTGTACAGTGCAGACATGTTGTAATTTAATGGTTATGTGATTGTGACGTAATAATGTAATGCACATTGTGTGAAAGAAAGTGCATGAATTGAAAGGGTAGAGGATAAGGTTCTGCTAGTTTGGTTGCCTTCGAGTATGTAAGCAGTAAAATCCGTAATGCAGTCTAAAGATTGTACACACACAAGTAATTGGCAATACACTATTCCCCCTTGCACACAGTGCTATTCTGCTATTGCATTATTTTTATTATACGGTAAGGTGGACACTGTGGAGGCTAAATGCTATGCTTATTGTTTCGCTTATCCGTTTCATTGTAGTTGTAAAATCATGTATATAATGTGCACTATATTACACATTAGTCAAACCTTATTCGTTATGTCATGAATGAATTTCGGCGTATCCAGATAGCACAATAGGAATGGATTCTTAGGAAGAAAAGAAACATGAACACAAATAAATAATATTTACAGTCAACACAATTTTATTTGTTCTTCCCTCTTCGAACATCAAGTACTTTTATGTACGTAGCCAGCAGAAAACATGTTGAACATATTATACACGTTCAGTACAGTAAAAGTTTATTTTCATTTTGTAGAAAGGGAGAGGAGCAAAAACACAAAGTCCCAAATGTAACATAATGCACACCTAACTAACCATACTTAAGTACATTAGGTGAAACAGTGAACCACTAGATCTTTTTGAATTTTCATTACAACAGAAATTCTATAATCTCTCAATCAGGGAGCTTTAACTCTTTCAGTGTACATTCAGAGATTGATATTCATGGAAATACATTTCAATGTAGCTTTGCAGCCCAGTCTTTGTGATTGCTTGTTTTTTTTTGTGAAACTGTATACACTGACTGAGAGACAGGAAATGAGATCGAAGGAGGGCAGGACACGCACAACAGACCGCCACAGCCACAGAAAACAAAGCACTTCTGTTTGTTGTGTAGGTAGTTGGAGCCAATATAGTAAGGTAGATGATGGACATGCAACAATAGCCAAACAAACTACCTACATATACATATATGTATACATGTACATACATAAATACATACTTTATAGAATATAGGTATATGCCCAAACAGAGTCATACAAAACAATAGGACTACAAGTGTAGACAGTAGCAAGTTTAGGCAACAAAATATTTTCAGCATCTATCTACTATTTAACTACCAACCAATATTATGGTGACTGTGCTTGCATTTGGTTACTATTAAAATCTCCCCTCAGCATGGCTCAGCATTTTTTACATTATTTTATTCTACACGTAGAGGACATACAGACTCGTGCAGAGGCAGAGTGTACTTACATTGTTGGTTACTTTATTTATGCCTATGTGTAGGGTTTGGTTTGGTACCTGCATGAATAATTTAGGAGCTTGTACATTGCACACATATAGAAGATTATTTATATATGAGTGCATGCGTGCACGTATCCACGTATTGAGTTGTAAAAATCCTCTTATAATCTTTTTCATTCCCATCATGAAGATTATAACGTTCCCAGAGGAAGTCATCAGGAACATGGATTTCGTTAGACAACAGTACATCATCATAGTAGTGAACTGTTTACTTGTGTACGTACATATACATACGTTGAAGGATATAAGCAGATCTGTTTACTGCATACATAGGCTAGTGCACAGCAAACATTTCAGTTACCGGTTACCTTTTTCCTCACCTACTACTGCTACTGCAACGCTGTGCTGCCAGTAACTATGTTTATTGTATTGTGTTTACAGTGAGGGAGATTGGCATTTCGACAAAATAGAATTGCACGACCCACTCTCCTATATATGCGGAATTTTTTGCTTCGGCTGCTCCGTTTACTTTTCCAATTGAACTACAATCGCTCTAGTAATGACAATAGTTGTGTTTTAGGTTTAATTACGAGTGCACGTGTTTTATTGCTTTAAAGGGCAGCTCTACAACTGCTCACTCACTACCGAGCAGGAGATTCTGTTTCCTGTTCTATATGAAAATATCTTATCCTAACGGAATGTGTACACTATGAACCTATCTAGCAGAGTTGACTGGTTCTGTGTCTTAAAAGCCGTGTGTATACTTTTATCACACTACATTGACTACGTGAAAGGAAGCAGTTATACCAATTTGTTATTTTGTGCAATCAGACTATAAGATATTTTTATGTACAACCTGCCATGTCAAAGCAACCGTCTAGGCGTGCTTGTAGTCATATAAGTATTGTGTTGACATTGGATGCCAATGACAGGGGTAATCATATATGAAACGTAATTTTCTGTCATTACTACGCGAGTGAATATTAATAAATGTGTTTCTTGTCCTTGTGTGCACCTTTGTGTAGGTAAGGAGTCTGTAGAGAAGAGATTGACGCTGACAACGCACAAATATAAAATGGCTGACACAAGAACAACGCAACCACCATGGGCAATGGAACTGCTGGCCCGAAATATGAAAGTGGCCCGAAATATGGCCTTGTGGAGTTCTACAGATTCTTACTTTGAGCCAGTGGACACTTCCTCCTCCTCCACTACTACGGAGAATAATGCAACAGTTGGACCGAAAGGACTGGGGACTCGCAATAGTAACAATATCAGCGGTAAGGTTGTTGACCCAGTCGGAGTGCCATCCTCATCAGCGTCAAGAATAGCTGCAGCTCCAACACAGTGGCGAACCGGTAAGAGGCATTCGAGCATACATAGACTAACGGTTTCCCTATAAGCTACCAATCTCTGTACGTGTGTGTACTATGCTGTTCGTGCTTCTCACTAGAACTTGACTCGTGTGCGTACAGTGAATCTTCCAATAGAACACGGACACTGCGGGCCATCCCCAAAGGCCATTTTATATCCATTTGTCACTCACACGGAATGATGCCATTCGAGAATCAATCAGGAAGTGCTGAATGTGCAAACGCATTTTATTGGTCTGAAAAGGGAAATCTATGAATGCGATATTCTGGCAAAGTTAAATGGCCTGAAATATTTTAAACGGAAATTCTGAATCTGCCGTCATTTTAGTTACGTATTAAATAGTGCCTTCCAGATCCTTTGACATTGCTACAATAGCGGTTATTGATCTCTCGAAAATATTTTATTAAGTGAATTCTGATTAAATTTTTCCAAATTAATTAAGTTCACGTGTTAACATACGACTAGAAGAGTGATTTGGACTGTGGCCAGCCACCTGTTCTGTTGGAAGATTCACGGTAGCACTTAACTGTCAATTTGCAGAATGTAGCCATAATGTATTAAGGTGCATACCTGTGCAGCCGACTGCATGTTTCTAGTTGCGTGAATACCTATGAATACCTAACGTACCTGTTGTCTTGCTTGTAAATGAAGCCTCTTGTAGATTGTAGTCTGTAATATCCACTCTATATAGCACATGCACATCTACTACCACGATCTAAGGAAGGAGCGCTTACTATTTGAGTACTTCTACTACAAGTTATATTGTTAGCGTAGATTGTATGTGGAGAGGCAGACTGAGAAGTTTTAGTTGTCTTCAGATTCTTCTGTTACATTTACATTCCATTATTTCACATCCGTGCATTGCTTGGGTCAGGAACTGTTTTTCTCTCTCTCTCTCTCTGTGCTCTCCTCTAGTTCGCTTATAGCTTGGCTAATTCAATTGAAGCCAAGCCTCAGCTCTCTCTCTGCACATTGTATCATTATGTTTTATACTGTTCTTCACATCATCTTCCTCCCATTGTCTCCCATTTTGTGGACGACTCTGTTGTTGTGACTTGAGACTTTTCCTCCTCTGCTCTGCTCTGCTCTGCTCCACTATCTGTGTTTGTGTCATTGTGCCTAAGTTTCTAGTGTCAGTAGGAGCAGCTCTATAGGAAAACAGTGTTGATTGTCTTTGCTCTGTCTGTCTGTCTGTCTGGCTCAATCTGCATATATTTATTTGTGCGACCCTCTCTGTCTATCGCTTTTCTCCTGCTCTGAATTCTGTGTATTCCCATTTAAAAGTCGAAGGCACATGTGAGGGAGAAGACGTCGAATATAATTGGGATTATTTTTTGTTCAAAATGGAGAACTATCATTTAAGTTGAGTTTGTCCTGTAGTGTGGTGAGTTTGTGTCTTGCTACAGGAAATCGTTTATCAAATTTATCGAGTGACTGAGCCACTTGTGTTGTGGCGACTACTCTGAGTGCATTTTATCGGGATTTTATCTTGCATTAAGTACAGCAACAGCAAAGTACGAAGCTTGTTAGTGATGTGATGTTTATGGTTTATGTGAAGGAAGTAGTAATTGTAAGCTTTATTTTATACCTGGTCCAATTAAGTTTCTGATTGTGAGTGCAATTGCCCTTAATGTGTGTGGCCTGTTTGAAATCTGGCTTGTTCGAATATATGTGTGTGTCTCTGAGCCCATGTATTATATTATGTTAATAGAGAAATCGACACCGATTCGGGAGGATGGTGTGGAGGACAACCGGAAGGAAATGAGGGATAAGATGAGTGGCGAGGAGAGCATCCTCGAGTATGGGCCTGGTATTGTGCGCAAATTAAGGTCAAGATATCAGAGTCTTGCTTTACGACAAAACAATGTGCGTCCTAGTTTGCGACGTTCAGCCAGCCTTGAGAATTGTCTTGACTCTGTCGGTGCATCCGCAGAAGCGTTGGAACTTGTAGGTGTTGAGGTTGACTCTGGGGGTCCCATGCCCGTGGAGCAAAATGATAGGACCTGTTACAAAACTAGTATGACACTGAACAGTGTGAGGTCAGGGCCTGTGCATCGGGGAAGACCATCTGGAACTGAAAATAGCACTGTGAACAGGAGAGACCGCATGCGACGTGCGCGGTCAGTTGATGCATTACATCGTACTCAGGACGAGGAGGAAATTTTGCAAAAATTCAACTCGGTTGTACTGCCTAAAGAGGAAATTGTCATTATCGAAGTGACGAAACCACGAGCTAATCTGGGCTTAAGCTTCGATGATAAGGGAACAAAGGGGAATTTGCAGCAAATAATATCAACGTCAAACTCGAATTACAACTTGACGCTAAGCCCCTTTGAATATTACAATCAACAGCAGTATAACCAATTGCAGCGAGTTCGGAGTCTGACCTCACCAGAGCATGAGCTTCCACCAGCCAACATCGTTTGTGACACAGCACGGATTTTTGAAAAGAACCAAGAGAATATTCCTTCAAACAGAAAAGTTGGACATGCTCTAAGACTGAGCAAATCTAGTAGTGTTAGCAGCTTTGATTCACCCTCGCCCCCACCAACACCTTCTCCTACTAGTGCTCCTTTTAATCAAGGAAATAATCGCGTCATGGCTCAAGGGTCACCATCAATGCAAGCTGTAGTCAAAGAAAAAGAGAAAAGTCCAAGTCCCTCAATCCCCATGTCGAAGTCGAATGCAAATAACACAACGGATGTGAGCACAAACGCTACACTGAACAAAACTAGCAACAATCTTAGCCATGGATCAAAGCAAGTAGGAGTCATAAGACCCATTCCTTCGTCGACGTTGAATGGAGAGAGAGAGCCGTCTCCTGTGAATAGCACGCCTATTAGTCCTCAAAATAAACCTTTACATTTCGTCAGAAAACCGCCACTAAGTCCAAAACCTAATTTTACCCCCTCTTCGAAAATCGCCTTCACCTTACCCCCCATCCACAACAACGTTTCCACAATTGGGTCCTCAAATGAGAGTCCTGCTTCTAACAATCATGCTGACTCTCCGGAGCCAAAGCACAACAATAATGTCAGTGTTAGTAAACAGGTGACAACAAACAATCGGGTGATCAAACCACCATTGCCTTCAATTCAACCAGTTCAAAATCGCGGCCTTATTAATGGTAGTACTTCGAATGGTAGTGGTAAAAATGCAACTGAACCGTCCTCCCAAAGTTATTCTGCTGCCACCACAGGAGCAAATACAGTGAAAACGGAACACTTTAATTCGGTAACGTTGAAACCGACTTTAAACAAATCTATTGTTATTAGAGATCCTAAGGATATCGTTAACACGAATGGAATAATTGTGAATAATGAGCTGAAGTCTTCAGTACTGAGAAAAAGTCATGATTCCAATGTAAATTCCGAGTCAATGAGTGACAACAGTGATAATAACAAAAAAAGTAAAAGCGTGACTGTAACAGTAGCTCCGAAAAAGGATCAACAACATAATAATATTGGTAATGTTAAGAAGAAGGAAGAAAATCAGCAAAATAAAACTCCGTCCCAACTGAGAACATATCAGAAACAAAAATCCTCTCAGTCTGGAAACGAGTCTATGGTATTCAATTTCACAAATCGTCAGAAAGTGCCTGATTACATCGAAGACGATGGGCTCCACAAGCGGAAAGTTAACCTAGGCGGAAGTGTGACTGATGAATCCCACGATGACACCGAGTTCAACGAAACGGATCGCGTGGATGGTAGACTAATTCAGTTCGAAGGAGCAAATGTGATAATAAATGGAAAAAGCTCAATCCAGAAAAAACCAAAGTCACAAAAGGTTAGCTTAATGTTTTAATTACTGTATTATAAAATTTTATTACTAATCGTACTTTAGAAGTTTTTGATCAAATGTATGAATTATTATGACGAATTGTATTTCTCTGAATTTCAATTGAAGAAGAAAAAGTTAGAAAAATCGATCTCTAAAATATTTGATCACTTTCTCTAATTTGATTTTATGATTTCAGTTGACCATTTCGTTCAACGAGGCTGCCACAACCACGTTTGAGTATCCATCCGAGTCTTCGATGTTGGGGGATGCGAGTAGTGTGAATGTGAATGATGAAACAGACAAAGACAATCTACTTGGGAACAAAACTCCTAATGTCATCAACAGCTCAGGGAGTAAGTTTCTCCAAATACAGTTTTTTTGCCATCTTTTGCGGTACTTAGTTTGGCTAACCTCTTTCTCATACGGTTTCATTTTAACCGTTTTAATGTAATCATTTATAATATAGGTGGTCTCGGTAGCTACACGCCAAGTAAAATGAACAGTTTGTACCAATTGGGATCCTATAGTGAGAGACTCGTTGACGCTAAAGTACCAATAGGAAAGAAAGACGAGAATACAGAACTGATCGAAGATTACTTAAAACCTGACACAGAAACAACAACTTGGAGCAACGAAATTGGGGCGGATATTCTATTTTGAACTCCATTGCGTATACTTCAATCCTCACCACAAAATTCCTAATACACATTACATTAATGTTAAGTATTCCAGAGCTATGCGTTTCTAAGTTGTAATTGTTTTTGCTATATAGTACGTTATCTCTAGAAATAGTTCTTTCCATTATTCTGTGTAATATTCTTACGACGAGTGTGGTGAATAGGAAAGTACCAAGGAATTATTCTTTGTAATTGGTTGAAGAAATCGTAGTTTTTATGCTTCAACACAACTCGAATTCCTCTTGTAATTTGCAATTAAATAGTGGTTACATTATGTGAATGACTGTCAATCTCCACTCGTGATTGGCTAGAATTTATAAAGAACATTTAATATTGTGACTGTGGCTATATTACTTGAAAGAGAATGAAAGACACGATACATAATGCCCAATTAAATATTAAGTTTACTCATTCATTGAAATGTTCACAATTTATGTAGGTATTAGTAGTCTTGATAATCACAGTTTGTCACATTAACTTATAGAGAGAGAAAGAGAGACCTCTAGTCTTTGCCACGTTTAGCCTAATTTACATTTTTGTCGTTAAATTGCAACTAATAATTGCCTAATTATCGGTAATTCGTTAATAACACGTAGGTGGTGAATGTGTATTCATACAACGTTGACATGCGTTCATTAGAATTAATAGCAGTCTCACCGACTGTCTGTAAACGGGACTGGAATAATATACTGTGTATAGAGTATAGACAATACGAAATGTAACATGAAGGACCATTATTATTAGAACTATCCCATTCCACAAATTTACTGTGTAATATTATTATCAGTATTGTATATTATTCCAAAAGCATTTCCATTTTGATGTAATAACGTGTATAATTAGTCAATTTACGTCGGCTCAATTGTTCCTCCCCGCCTCATTCTTACATTAGCAATTATTTCCAATACTAAAAATACGATCCACCAGCAAATGTATGCTGATTCTTCTTCATGCGTTAGATATTCAAGATATTCATGAAAAAATGTAAATAATTGCTTACATATATATTATAGTATGAATAATATTTGCAGCAATGCAATGCCACAAAAACACTGTAATATTTATTGAAAATGGATTATCGATATCCTGCAGTAATCATACTTTCAATTCAAACAAGAATTACCTAAATATTGTAATAATATTTTGCTTTGCAAGGTAGTAATTATTTATTTGATATTATTAATAATGCGTAAAAACTACTAACTAAATAGGTGTATAAGTTTTCATTCCGTATCATATACTTGTGTATTGTATTATTGTAAGAAGGTAACGTAACAGTGCAAAGCGCATGTTATCATATAGTTGTGTTTATGTTATACTGCGTACACAAGATAATTTAAATATATTTGGCTGATTTTCATTGTACCTATATAGACTCGACACTGAAATTCATTTCGTGCGTAAATAATCATGTTCATCTTCTGTGCTCTTTGTGCTCTTTTTAATTAACTTTTCTCTTTGAGAGACTGCATCTGTAGTACACGAAAGCATATTTACATGTGTATACAATTTTCAGTGATGAGCAGCATAGATGCACAAAGTATATATACATATTTATTCATAATTAAGTAAATGAGTTCCACCTACAAGTAGGGGCTGGTTGGGTTTATATGCGTGTTCTCTAAATCTGATAACAGTTGTGCATGACTGCGAAGGACAGGCAGTCAGTAACTGTCCTTTCTAAAGAGGCTTCACTACAAAACAACAGCCGTCGCTCTCTAATACTTTGTCTCTTTAAAAGGATTCATTCAGGAGTTTCGTCATACAAAAAAATCTGTTTCTTTTTAATGATTGAAATATTTACACGCCCAGAATATTGAATTACTGAAAATAGACAAGGTTATAAAAACAATACAATGTGAATCAAGGGCAGAAATATTTACAATTAGCTTGTTATTCTACATCATCACAACATATAATTATTTAAAAGATGACGAGTAATACTCTTCTTCTAGATCGTACAAGTCTGACGCCATGTCATCCCTTAAAGTCATCAACTTTCGATCACACTCCACTTGTTTCTGCTTGAAAAGATGACTGTTCTGAACAATGGCTTCATTTACCGAAGGGAAGTCATTTAATATTAAGTACTGCTTAATGTCCGCCACAAGTTTCATGAGAGACTCTCCTGCTCGCACCTACACAAATAATAAAACATTAAAGGAAAGGGAATTATAATAAATGTTCTTCTTAAGTAAAATAGAACTGCAGTTATGTTTTAAAGTGACTAGCAGCAATGTACATCTGAGATGTCTACTTGTATCTGTAATGCAGTTTTTATCATCCATCCATTCATTGCACTTCTATTGCTGCTTCTGGTTCTGCTCTACCACTCTTTCAATACCTTATAACTACTGACTACAACTAACAATAAATGAAGATAATATAATACTATAAATGGGTTTGAGCCGTTAGGAAGGTTATTGCTTTTCTGGCAGTGCTGCAACGTATGGTACACTTAATTGAAGTTAAGGTGTCATGTTCTCGTAAAATTTACTATACGACTATGTGCACATTAGCTATAATAGCCTTAACCTACACCCACCATGTTGGCAGCTCGAACAGCCATTTCAAAATGATCTTCATCCGCTTGGGTGGCTCGGAAAACTTGGCCTTCACTCTCGATACGGGCTAATTTGATGATCTCTGTTAAAAAATAAGAATTTCTATTCAAAGATCATAATGTAATTGATGTAAATGAAAGTGTACTTTTATTGTGTATATATGTGAAGCAAAAGCAAAGTGTTTGTCACGGAAGGTCTGCCTGCACTGTCTGTCTGTCTCGTAATATCACAAATTAAGCAAGTACATGATATTTCTTCTACTACAGGAACTTCTAGAAATTTCATGTACGTACAATGCAGAAGACTATTGGTTTGAATTGCACACTTGTATTTGAAAATGGGCGTCACCAAACAAACCGTCCCATTTAATTTTGTACTCTGATTTTGTAGGTAAACTCTACACAAATATCTAAATATTTAAGTTTAAGGTGGGAGTACACCTTTGCGCATTGGGCATTGTAAGAGTATAGGGCAATGATTTCTGTTGGCACTCCCACCCAAAGCTTACAATTTTTATAATTCACAGAAAATTATAGCAAGGCAAAATTAATTTTGCAGATAGCTTACACAATTTTTTTGCAAAAATGTTCAAATTTTGTAACCTGTCATGTCGGCAACTCACAAGTCGAAACAATTAATTTTTGGTTTCATGTCCACTTGCTAATTTAATTTTCAATTTTCTTCGAATTATGAAAACTTTTCGTGGAAATTGTAGTTTCCCTACTCTCACATTCCAATGCTTACATGCCCATTTACTACCTACTTTAACTATTAACAAAGGGAATTGCAAAAACAAGAATGTGCACTCGGCGTGGATTCCACATAACCATAATCTGATTTCTCCGATATCCATTCTTCACCAAAGTAGAGAAAGCATAAAATCATATGAATATTTGTGTCCCTACATGGACATTTGGACATGCTGTTGGGGTCAGGCACAAATAAAAATGAATTTAATTTAATTAATCGTAGTTGGTAGTATGTTTTCCTGATGGTCATTACCATTAAAATCAAAATCACTAAAAATATAAATAAACAAAACAGTGGCACAAATGTGTAAATAAAATATTTCTCTTGTCCATCCAAAAATAACTCCACCTTTAAAATTTACAATTAATTATTAAAAATATTTTTGAAATCACATTGAAGTTGGCCCATCGCCAATCTCTGACTCTCCCTTCGTCCCTTCTCCATGGTTGAAAAGATATATGCTAGTTATTTCGAAAATCACATTTTGGAAAGAAAGTATGTGAATTTTGTACTACAACTTGGCTAAAAAGCGCCGCAGCAGGTGAAATTTTTTGGTATTTTTTGTAAAAATCGATATATCCATTGCTTAGCTAAATTTCGAGGGGGGGACTGGGGGGAGGAGGTTTAAACACGTAAAACCCTGACCTAGATCCACCCTTGCCACCAACCAAGTAAATACCTTGGAAAAACATGATTACGCCTATATGTATCAAAGCATTTCAATTTCGAGATTTCGACCGCAAACCAGTTTACTGGAAGATTTTCATATGGCATAATATTGAAGGTAAAAACAATTGATTGGTATTACCTAAAAAATTGTCAACCATAGACTTGATGTTGTCTTTAAGTCTCTTATTGCAGTCTTTCAAAAGGGCTTCCTTTCCCTGTGAAACAGGTCGATTTGCTTGTGCCATTTTCAGAACTTAAAATAAACTTTCTGATTGCTATTAATTTAAAAATTGTTAAGTTTTAGCTGAATTGGCTGTATATATCTCACATTTCGCGGGTTAATTTTGAGTTATGATAGACACAAATGCACATGAGTGGTTCAATTTCACTCTATTTTCGGTTTAGATTTTTCTGATTGTAAAGAAAAATTAAGGTGGATATTTTTTAAATACTGATTTTGAAGATATTTATTTAATATAGATTTACGTTTTTAGAATGGATAAATCCATAAAGCACAATGTCATGATGAAGCATTTGTTTTCCACTGCCCCCGACTTTTGTCCATCATGTGGATCTATTTTGCAGACACCAACTGGCACAACTTCAGATCGAGAGTGCAGTGTATGCCATTGTGACATCGGGGACAAAGGTTACATAAATCTCTTGTTTAAGATCTACCCCTAACTATTCCCTTCAGTTATAACACAACAGTTATAGAACCTAACAACTCAAATGCAATGCTACTAACACTAATATTTTTCGTTTTTTGCAGCATTCAAGAAAATATCTTATCGAATCCACTTCAACGATATTAATGTATATACTGGAGGTGATAATGACTCGAAACAGGAAAGCAAGAAAGGTACCAGCAATAAAAACAAAGAAAAAATAAATTCAATTTCATGAATGTTTTTACAATTTACGAAAATTTGCTGTTACAGGAGCGAAAAGTGAACCTGAAGCAGAAGGACCTACTGTGGACAGAGATTGCAGACAGTGTGGACATACGAAAATGAGTTATGCAACATTGCAGCTTCGATCTGTTGATGAAGGGCAAACAGTTTTTTACACTTGTGTCAAGTGCAAGTAAGTTCTTTGACAACTTTTGTTGGAGATACAAAATTGCATGAATATAAAATGTGAGAGAGTTTAAATTACGATGGGCATTGCATTGGATGAAATGGAAGGGGTTGAAGGGAAGTTGTGGTCGAGTATTATATTTAACCGGCGAGTTGTGTTTTTGAGATGATCAATAAAATTAGGGGGCTATTGGAGGCTATTAGGGGGGATTGATGGCTAAGTTGTCTGCAATCTGCATGACAGGATAGAGAACTAATACATACAACAGAAATATGAAAATCATGCAGTTAATGAAGACGAATTAATAACGAATATGACATTTTACTCTTTTCAGATTCAAGGAATCAGAAAATTCGTGAATTGGAACATTGGAAGCAGTCCGGCATTTACATTGAGAACATGTTTTGTATTTTAATATTATCATAATCTCTCAATATGTCTTTAAACATAAAATAAGTCAATAAATGTCGCTTGAGATCTTTTTATCGTGAATGGGTATTTTCAGTTATATTTGTAAAAAAGCAAGTCCGCTGCTGTTGTCTTTAATGATCAAAGGTAGCTCCTTAAAAGAAACATGATAATTTGTGCGAGTTTTGGTCCAAACTTGAACAATTTGATCAACGCAGCAGAAACATTACTACTTGTGTCAGTAAGGCTAAAAATATTAATTGTAGGTATTATTCTGCTTATTGTAACAGTTTATCCCTGACAAAGTATACAAAATTCTGAATAAATAACTTAAATTTAATAATAAGACGTAAAAGCTAAATAAATTATATTTTGTAATAGTTGTTTAAAAAAATCTGTAGAACCAACATTACATTGATGGATTTCAGATGTTGTTAAAATAAAATATCTCAGGTTCATGTTCGACTTCTAAAAAGTTATTTTGTTTTTCAGCATCTGAAGGTATATTTCAGATTTATCTTCTTGAATGATTTCTGTCATAAGGTCGTGATCTGTACTTATCACTATGGTTGTACCTTTGATTGCGGTATCCTGACTGAGAATGAGATCGCCTAAAATTATTATTGCCATTTAAGCCCGACGACGAAGAGGCGTACGTATGACTTCCTAATAATAACGATGACCCCTGTTTACTAGTGCCGGGTCCAGCAAGGTTGAAGTTACCAGCATCCTTTTCTCGCTCCATTGCTCTTAACTTGGCTTCGATTGCACTTATTGTTTTTTCTTTGCTTTGTTGTGTCTCTGCCTCCGCCGGTTTAATGCCTAAAGCAGGCAACCTACTTCTGAGTTTTTCTTCTTCATCCTGTAAGAATTTCAAACGATTTTTAGGATATGATGTTAATATCGTACACTTACATCTAGATCGCGTCATGTCAAAGCAGCACTAGCACTGCAATGTATTTTGAACACAAATTCTTTCTTATATGTACTGTATGTAAAAATGTACAGTATAATCCAAAAAAGTTAAAGTAAAAAACGTTTTCAAGTCAATCAAGAATAGTTCAGCGCCCTCCGCACAAACAGATGCCGGTTTGTAGGGCTGCTCCAACGGGGGACTTTTTTTCGTTTCATTCATTCGACTTTTACTTAAGGATATAGGCTGAATTTTTACAGTGCACACAAATGCATACAAAAGTGGAACACGTTGCCAACCTGATGATTTTGAATAGCTTGATGAGCCCATCTTACAACAATGAATTTCTCCAGAATTTTCTTCCCATTAAGACCATGAAGGCATTTGTTGGCAGATTCTTCGGTTTTGTAAGTAACAAAGGCGTATCCTCTGGGAAGACCTGCGTAAAAAATTCGTCAATCGGGCACAACCAAAAACCATTAAACCATTCCGCAGTGATGTGCATACAATTTTATAAATAATAAGATATTTAACTATAATAATTTTTAAGTTAGTACAGTTTATTGTACAAGTCATTACCTGCATTTGGCCCGGATCGATGGAAAAGGAAGTCGAAATTGTCAATGAGACCGAAACGTTGCACCAATTTTAGAAGGTGAAACCCATATATCAAAAAACAAAAAGCAAGCAATTAGTTAAGAGACATTTTCATGTGTGACAACACAATATATTCTGATAATGTCTACTTACTCGGTTAGCTTCGGGTCCAAATTTCCAATCCACAACCTCAGATCGTTACACTCTTTCTCAGTCTGAGATGAATTTCCGTGCGGGTACTCTTTCCCCGAATTTGATGAACATGGGTAGGATAACGGAGATTGCACATTTTTTGAAGCCATTCTTTGCCCTGAATATAAATGTACAAACAGGGAACAGGAAGAACTTGAAGACTGAAGAACTTGATTGAAAGCCAATTTCTCAATGTTATGTTACCTAAATAGGATAAACGTAATTTTATGAAATTTTAAGCAAGCACATTTGGTACAATTTATGAATAAATGAATTTGCAATTTTACAACTAAAAGTGTGTAAGAGAATTACCACTATTTTATAAAACTTGGCAGAAATTGGATATTCTTTAATGTAATAAAGAGAAACTGACCATAAATACTTCTTACACTTATAGTTGAAAATTAGAAAGTCAGTCGATTTCACTTTATTACAGTGAAATTATCTAGTTTTCTCCGCGTAACTTTCTTTCTGTCTCCTATTCCGATCTGCTTTTGTCTTTCTTTAGAACATATTTGTGGCTACTTCTAATATTGCGTATTCAAATTCTCCCTCCTATCTCCATTCCAACTATCAATCCCTTTTCAACTTTCTCTCTAAAGATGCTCAAAGTTCCAAGATTGTGATTAAATTTTAAGGACTCAACATGGGCCATAAGAAGAGCAGATCAGATCAATTCATAGTAGAGCACATTTCTTCGAAATTTCACTTGACAGCCATACTTATCGGATTTTTTCATTGTAATGGTAATTCAGAGCTTCGGCCTCTAGGAAAAATTCGGATTTACAGATTATGATGGATAAATGGCAAAATTTCGTTGCAAAAAATCATTTTGTTTTTCTGAAGAAAGTAATTTCCATGCACTTTCTCCATTATATCCCAAAACACTTACGAGGAAATGAATCACCCTTTTTTTACCAATATTAAGAATGATGAGTAAAAACATGTTTCAGTATCCAAAGATGGTGCTGAAATAGCATCTTCACTTACATCGTTCTTTTAGATAAACCGTTTTAACAAAATCTAAATGATTGTTTTATTTCTTTTTTCTTTTTTCTCTTTTTTAAGTTTAAATAGGTGTGGGTGTTGTGTTATGCATGCATTTGTTTTTGCTAAGGTTAAACTCGCTGTTTTGATTTTATTTTGGGAGAAATAATTTGGTTTTCCTTTTAGTTAGTTTAGGCAGGCAAATATTATAGTACAATAAAATACCCATTAGCTAGCGTATCCGTAGAATAATAGAATAATATTTCAATCTGGCCATTTATTATATATATGAGATATTATTTAAGGTCGCATTAAAAATAAGGAATCTGAGTTAAAAGTAAAGTGATTAAATTTACCTGCATTGTTAGATGAAGTGGTCGGAACACCATTGAAGTCTGTGAAATTAATAGAGGAAAGTGGGGTTGGCTGGTCTTCCGACCAATTCATCTAATAATGCATTACAACACAACACCAGCGATTTATCTAACAATAATTTTATCTGCATTAGTGCATTAGACATAAATAATGCTGAATTAAAATTAAGGAGGCCTGTATTAAGGAATAAAGGAAAGCTGCATTAGAATAGTGGAGTCAATTATATATCGACTATATACATTCATATGTAAATCCTGTCCTATTTTTCAAAAATGTTACATTTATAAGCATGTAATTGGAATAGCAGCCTTATTTTATATTATGAGTTTTGCTCTCTTCGTCTTCAAATAACCACCTATTTATAATAAGCCATATCAATGAATTTCTACGATTTATGCTCAAATTTTAATTAATGTGGATTATTCGTTGAAGTATTTTATACTATATACCGATTATACCAGAAATACATACAAATCCGAAATGTAAATAAAAAATCATGGCTTGCGGTTTTCCTAAACGTTCCAATATAAGCTGTGCGATCCTCTTGAACATTATTGAAAATAGTTCATTTCGTATGATTTGTCAACTTGAATACTTTCGAAGGATATAAATGCAGCAATGAGTTTATAAAATTCTAATCACCTTTTACCATGGAAAGAGAGTGCCTTCGTGCTTATTAAATTTTTGAAGTGTAAGAAAATTAATTATTTGTGTACGGAATGCGAATTCCTTTTAGTAATTTGAAGGCGTGTGTGAGTAAGCTATTCATTTGTTCGTGAGCATAAAAGCAGATTAAAAAAATAAAATAGGCAGGGGTGCAGGTGCGAGCGGTGCGAGTGCAGAATGTAACTGTGTGTGAATTGTAAATGTGTATCAGTGTATCTCGCACACAACACAACCAACAAAACAAAAGCTAAGGCCATATATACAATTCTACAATCTCTCTTCTTCTATCACCTGTAATAAGCACACCTTGCTTACTTATTGCCTTGCCAGTCCCACTATTCCACTTGCAGTGTATATAATCCATCCCATCCATCCCAAGTCGTGTTGTACCTTTATTGACTACAAACACATATTATATTTTGCCGTGCCAGTAGTGCGAGTGTCAGTCAGTGCAGTGCAGTAGTGTCAGTGTCTGCTGTTATGTTAGTGCTGTTTATAGGATGTTGACAATCTCTTGGAATTTTATTCCGTTGTGAAAGGTAAGTCATATATTTATCCTGTATTAGTTTATCAGTTAAAAAGTAACTTTTCGTGGTCATTATTTGTTCAATTAATATATCTATAGTTGAGCACAAGAAAATAGACATTTTAGAATGTCAAATTGCCTACGGCACAGTAGCCAAAAGTCACTCTTTAGGAATGTGGTCAACGATCTCAATTTACAAACAAATGCTAATAGCCAAAAACCAGTGCAAAGTTGAACGGGATCTTTAAAGTGTTAAGTATTCTTATTTATTCTAAATCTCAATAACTATTCTCATTGTCAAGTGCTGCATTTAATAATGTGATTGATTTATGAGGTCAGTAATACCTGTTATAAAGATACAAGGTAAAATCAAACAATTCAAGGTAAAATCAAATAATACAAGGTAAATCCAGCAGGATTTTGATTATTTTATGAAAATGTGTATTTACAATTACAACAGTACATTTTCCCCAAAACTAACAATTTAATAAAATAATATAACAAAAATTCTACTTTATTAAATACAACAGAACTTTGAAAGAAGCAGCTGAGTTGAGTCAGATAACTTTACTTCTTGTTTTCTTATTAATTATATTTATTGGTAATAAGAAATGAAAGGTGTGTGTCTTGATTTCAAAGGAAAAAGGCGTATTTCATTTGTTGGTTTTACCACAAAGCCCCGTAATTAATAATACGCACGTGCCTTTACACTAGACACTGCATAATAGTATACGTTGATGTTCCAGTTTAGGTTCGGATCAAGGCAGGTGAACCTGACTGAAAAGTTTAGCCATTAGTGATTGAAGAATTTTGTCCATATCGCACGCACATGGTCTCTTTCCAGTCTGTAGTCTGTATTCTGTATGCAACTCCGAATGTACTGCAACAGATTCTTTTTTTATTTAAAAGTGTATTTTAGTATATACCTTGGATAGGACCTATCACTGACAATAAGTATATGCCAGATTTAATTTTGAAAAGAAATCTGCAGCGAGATTTAGTAATTTAAGACACGGATAAATATGTATGTATAAGTATAAATACTTTGTGTTTTCTTTTTACTTGTCAGAGTTAAAAAGGCACTCAATTCTGAGTCTGATAAAAATTATAATCGGTTATATAGAAATTAGTCTAATTCCCAATTTTTGATGACTTCTTATTACTATCTAAATTGAAGCAGTTTGAGCACTTTGAATATTTTATAATGTCAGCACTCAGACAGTAGTATTTGCTACTTAAAATGGATTATGCAATCAATGCATATTAAACGAAACAGAATATGCAAGTGTCACATGCTGCTCTTCACTTATCCCACAATTCTTCATATTTTGTTTCCATTACAAGCTGGTAATGAAGTGGTAGATAATGTGTGGCAGAGCCTTCTACTCTCCACCACGGGCTATTGCACACAGTCTGGGGTATTGGGAATGGCGAACTTTTTTAATTGCTTGAATTAGCTTAACACAATCAGTTATTATTGTGATGCAGAATTGGAAGAGTTGAGATTGAGATAGATCGTAAAATGTGCTTTTATACTCCAATTTAATATGCTCTGTGATTATTACCAATGCGTTGTGCTGTTATTGCCTTTTTGCCTTTATACATATGGAAGGAAAGTGATTCGATCATTTTAAATTAATGATAATCGGACAGAGTGGACTGCTTACATATACTAAACATTCAATCGCTTAAAAAGGAACACATTCGACTCAATATCACAGAGTGAATTTCACTCATTCAGTCAGTGAAATCAAACGTGCGCAATCCTCGTATCATCGGTGGAGTACTCACACTTTACAATAACGCACATATTAATTAATGTGCTGTGTACTTTATAGACGTTGACAAAACGAACCCGGCGACAATTCCAACCTAAGGATAATTAACACAACCCAGCAACGTAGTGACGCATTTTAGTTTATGAAGATGAAATCTGTAACACAGTGATAAGGTATTTTAGGTGTACATTTCCCTGAAATTACGAATTGCTTTCATGTAATTTAATTAGATTGTAATTTGACCATATTTTCCTGAAAGTGAACGAATTGTAACTTCGAATGCATTGTCGCTGGATGGTGATGATAATGTTTTACCTGCATGGAAAGTAAATTTTTAGTAAATCCAAATATTAAATATAATTACATGTCGCTGAATAGGATCAGGATGATATCACAACACTTTACCGATTTCGTCACTTATATCAGTAGCACTATTTTATACAATGTCTTTTATACAATGTCTATTTTAAATGCGTTAAGTGTTGCAGAGTTCAGTTGAGGGTTGCTGAGACTTGGTCTGGTCCCTCGGTTATGTTTTAGGGGGCGTTTGGTGACAAGACTTTTTTCCCAATACCTGTTTAGGGAACCTTTAATGCATTGTATGTGCAATTCAAGGACAAAAATGTTCCATCTAGTTTTCCCGTTACTTCTCTACTTCTATAACAGTGGGATCCTAAATAGGATTCAGATAATGCTACATTAAGTAAAAGTTCCAATAATATATTATACATGTTATTTCTCAAGTTATTTTTTGTTTTAGATAATCTTGTGATACATGGAGATTTTGTAGGTATATTATTTGTGTTTACGTTTGTGTAAATCATTTTTTGCTGCAATATCCTAAAGATGAACCGAAAAACGGTCTAAACTAAACTTTTATACATTGCATCAACATTGACTAGGCAGTTTCTTAATTGAGAGTTACCACATCTGCCTCTAACACATAATCTGTATACTGTACTATGCAATTTTTTAGTTATCAAAGTTACCATACGCTTTATGATGGTGCGGGGTGCAGACAATCAGACAACAGATGAGAATCTATTTGATGGATTGGGATTTGATACGTTGAAAGGTTCGCTACAATGAAATGGAAACAATTGAACTCCAAAATGTTACTTTCCAGCCGAGTTAACGAGTTCAGTGCGGTTGCTTGCAGTAAGCAGCATTTTAGGTGTAAAAATTTTATTTTTATTCACGCATGAAGGGATGATGATCTATATATGTACTAGTTTATTTCTATTTTTGTTGTTTGGATTTTACGGTTTGATGGTTGTCCTTATCGAAATTGAAGATACTTTCAGTACAAGAATAGGCATATGGGAAAAACGAGTCTAAAAATTTGTAGTTCACAATATTGATGAATTAACTACAACCATTCTATTAGCATCCTATTCAACAGCAAGTTTACTGGGTCAATATCCCCCATTTAAAGTTTCTTATACAATGAGAGATTATACGTGCTAACTGTCGTTGGCACAAACATGCTTGTATATACAAATGTGCATTGGGCAATATCTTTTTGCATAAGAATCTATTTATTTAGCAGGAATGTTGCCTCTCTTGTCCACGTATGGCATAAATATAAATATCGTATGTTACCGAGATTTCATGTTATTTATATGTAATGTTTCACTTGAACAAGCTCATAGTTTAGAATACATATATTTTATTTAGTTGCGAGTACCCCAGTTCTTCTTCCGTGTATTGTGCATAGAATCCTCATGCTGTCAGGAAGTCAGCAGCAATAATTTCCTATGTAAAATGCATTATATATGATGTATCCTCTGTGTATCCTACAACATGTATTTTTTAGTATTCTCTTCGTGTAGTTAGCCTGTGTGTATGTTTCCCATTTGTAAGCACAACAGAGTTTTTGGTTGAACTTATTTAACAGTACCGTTGAGGAAAGAGGGAATTAGGAATCGACCTGAGATTTGCAACGCCCCAAATTAACAGAGGCATTCTACGCTTTGGCTTGCATGTCAGACCAAGTCAATCTCGTTCATGTCAAGATTTTCTGCTGCTTGAAAGAGTAACACCGTACTGAGCAGTAAGAGATGTTGGATATGGTGAGGGACTGTTTAAGAGGAAACAAATATTCGAATGCTGCAGCGAGACAGGATTTGGTTTACTTTGTAAATTTGATAGTCAATTCACGATAAAAGGATCCATTAGTTCATTTCCGTTCAGTGGAGTTTCCCATAAAAGGATATCATAGCGTTACCACAAAAACCGATAGAACCTTCTTGGAATATGGCTGCTTACTTTTAATATTCTATTTGTGTGTTTTCCTGTCACTCAGTCAGAAAGAGTCCGAGGAGTAAAAGTTAGAGAAAGTTATTGACTGGACGACGCCCGACTTTCATTTCATTACCGCTTTTCCGCCCAACCTACTTTTCGATGCGATATCCGTTGCCTTTTACCCCTTTTTACATACATACATATGCACTTACTATGGTCTGTGGACTATAAAAGTCTAATGTGTCTCTTTGCTTCCATTTCCAGATATACAGACAGATAGCAACAATGATAATAACATATAATAATCGGGTAGGTACTAGGTACGAATGGCATCTGTGCAGTTACAGTTTACCGCCTCGTCATCATTGATACAAGTCACACAACAATAATTGAGAATTTATAACCGCAATAATCTTAATCAATCTTCTCTAATTATAATAATAAGCAATCATTCGTTCTCTCTTATATTATCCTGTATTGTAGGCTTTTAGTTAGAGTTGCATTATTTATATTAAAGACTAAAGACAGATCATATAATGAGTGTTTATGGTCATGTTTAAACGAATAGTGCTGTTGAATATGTTGGAAGGTAGAGCTCACATATTATTGGATTGATTTTATCGGGCGAGTGGGCGATATCGATTTAGTATACATACAATTTAGTATATCCAACTTGAAAGGAAGACTAATATGAGGCTTGAATAAATTAGAGTTAGTGAAGGAATTCAAACGTTTTTTTAAAAAATATTGCAAGTGTGAAAGTTAATGACGCAAATATCGAAAGACATTTTTTGTTTGTGACAGAGAACATGTTTCTTGAAAGATAACGCTCAAATCTATCATATTTATTTTCTTGTGAGAGCACCCTCACTGTCTGAGCTAGAATATTATTTGTCAAACCTCATAGACAAATGCCACTTGTATTACTGCTGTGGCAATACTCGGACAGACTGACGTATTTCAAGTGACATTGTGACATGTTTGTTCACCGAAAACTGAGGGCGCATGCAACTGTATCTTTTGTGTTTCCCCTCTCCTCTAGAATTCCCCAAAACCAGAACCAAGACATGAAGTTTGTACACGCGATTTGATGGAGCTCGGGGCACCTTCCATTTCATGATTTGATGCGCTTCTCTTTCCTCTTACAGCCCACAATTTTTTCAACGGGCTGCTTTCAAAATCTGCACAAAAATACTAAATTAACACCTCTAATTTCTAATTCCCCGTATGGACCTTTCCCACCATTTTTGTAGCTATGGAATTTACATGTAAAATCTGGAGGAAATTTTTACCATTGGAGGAAAATATTTTTATTCTCCTATGCGACCAATGCTAAAAGACCCAT
>JABASC010001492.1:0-22996 GCA_019776185.1 Plutomurus gul | reverse complement strand
CCGTCTAACCGATACACCAAAATAGAAAGGGTCACTGGAAAAGATGCCCAACTCGACCACGAATGCTAATCCCTTTGTCAAGGAATTATACGTTTTAACACTTTACCGGCAAAATACACGTCATTGCCTCAAGTAAATCACTTCAAAGAATGTGAAAACCCCTTCCCAAATTGATGTACAGATTAGTATTGTGAAGGAACTCCTGGAGAAACTAATCTTTTGATACATACAACTTTGTATATAAACTACTTTTTGAAAAAAATTCAGAATACATAAGTTTAGCTGATGAAGAGTAACCATCACGAATATGCTTTATTCGAAAAAAATCTCCGAGTGCGTATGCATTATTCCGAGCAGATGACCCCACACATTCCACGTTAGTTTATTTTGGCAGAGCGTGTATACGTAAGTTTTTTTCATTACAAATGTGTATTTAAAGAAAATTGCATTTGCTAAGCGCATAGACACGGTCCTATCAACGGAGGTGCCGATTGTCCGGGACTAGTCTCTGACAATAATAATACATATAACTGCTACAGAAAGTTGAGCTGGAAAACTGGTCCAAGGCGCATTGTTCGTAGCGTGCATGTTTGAGATAGTCGTATAGTAACGTCATAGAAAATTTGATCATTTTGTCCTCGTCTTTGACTACGTGCTCATCTTCTCCGTCGGCTTCATTTTTCTGTTCTCTGTCGCTTTCCCCATTTTGTAAGTGGAGGAGATATAGGACTGTCTGCGTCTGTTCTCGAGTCGAAGGAGCCGAACAGAGTTTCTTTAGCCCCCCCAGCAATGTCTCATCATCACTTCTTTCTTATACTAACACAAAGAATTTGAGGAAATGATGAAACGTAGCATGGCCTGACTCTGGATCAGTCAGCGTTCAATAACTTAGCGCTTCTACCTATCTAAACATTATTATTCTACATCTGATTGTGCCTCGTACGCGTTGTAGTAGAGACGGCAAACCAAATTCAAGCTGCTGCGCCCACGTACAGTGGACGGCTACAATGCTTAGGAATTATATAGTAAATAAGTATTGTAGGTTCACTTCACTCCCACTCAGGGATGGCGACCCTGGGTTTATGGGTCGCGGCGTTTCATGTTTTCTTTTACAAAAACCCGGCCCACAAAAATAAAAAAACTCGACCCATTGGATTTTTACGTTAGCATTTTATAGTATTATTGTGTATTAACGTTTGCCTAAATTAAATATCTGAGCTTAATAAGTGTTAATAATATGTTATGAATGAATTACATACAAGCAGATAACATGTAATTCATAAGGAAATCATCAATTTCTTAAATTAGTCTGTACAATAAATGGTATATGTATACTTTGGAACATAAAAAACCCTAATAAACCCATGGGTCGGGTTTATTGTTAAAAAACCCATGGGTCGGGTTTATTGTTAAAAAACCTGGATTTTTTTCATCCCTGCTCCCAGTGTAAAGCAAAAATAGATTCGATGTGGAGAAAGCGTGATACACTAATAGTGAGCACCGGCAGAATTGAATAAAGATTTTCACTTCAATCTAGGCGCACACTTTTCCCTTTACATCCTCTCCTATCAATAAAATTTAATGATTAAGACAAAAACAGTAAAATGAAGCACGCAGCTAAATGTATCCTTCCTCACCATTTCGCTAAAAGATCGCAGCGCTGATACAGCAATATAACCCAACCTTTTGAAAGGAAATAACACAATCGAAGCAGACTTAAACAAGGAATGCGTGTCATTATACCGACATGCAAGTGTGTGCTGCAATACCTATGTATGTTAGTTAGCTCTTACTACTGTATGGAACGCAATTCGAATTTGAGCGAACGAATTAAAATAGGGGCTTTCTATTCCTATTCACATCTCTTATACGATCCTATATTCATGAATTCTCCAGGACTTCGTCAATGCAGAAAACACTTGTCTTTCAATTACAGTAATAATTAAAGCCGATGTGCTTGTGCTTTTTGACAAATCAGAATAATCCTTACCTTACTGTTTGTAATGCCCGTTTCACTGTAAGCTCATATGTCAGCTAAATCTTAACATAAAATAAAATATTTATAACCTGTTAGTGGATGTTAAAGGTGGTTGGGTTACAAGTTACAATTATAAATCAATAGTGTATAATTGGTTAATCCAATTTAACTACCATTCTTCTCGTCTGAATTAACGAAATAATAACAAATATTTTTACTTCCACACAATCTAGCAATATTAATTAATGTCTACTTAGTAATAGTACTCAGAAATCGAACCCTAGACAAGGAACCATACCATGACGAATGGGAGTCTGTTGTTTTTAAGGGATACTCGTAAATAAATTCGTTTTTAGTAAACTGGTGTTTGGGGTTTTTGTAAACGTGGTTCCATTTAACAAACTCGTTTTCAAGATTTCAAACTCATAAATATTTGGTTTTCCAAGCTCGTTTCATACACTGTCATAAAGAGTAACAATAAATTGCATCTGAGAGCGCGCCGCCACCCGAATCACCAATTTGCTCGAAATTGATACTAAAGAAAATAAAAACTAACTTTGGGCAAATAGAAACTAACGAGTAAAATATTTCCCGCCTTCGAACCTTAGTATGGCGGTGCCGGTCATCGGCGGGTTTTTCCTTTGTACCAGTGTAGCGGATCAACGTTAAGGTCGAATTGGATAATCTCTCAGGATTTCGGAAAGGGGAATGAATACCCCCACATTTTTTCTGATTTTCAAAAAATTCGAAATTTTCAAAATTACAGAGCTTGGAAATTTGCGAGATTTTCAACAATTGGGGCACATGGGACACATTTTTTATATTGACACCTGAGGTCAGCAACCTGGCATTGATCACCTCTTTTTTCGACCAAAGTGGTGATTCGGGTTCCGGCACGCACTCAGATGGAATTTATTGTTACCCTAAATCAGAAAATCTTAATTTTGTCTTTTGAACGTCACAAAAGCAAAAATTAATCCCAAGATGTATACTTTGCATTATTTCTGATCACGAGTTTACATTGAATGAAAACGAGTGTGGAAACTCAGATAAATACTAGTTTACAATTTTGAAACCAGTTTGTACGTAAACAGAGAATACGACTTTACAAAGTCCATTAACACTACTTTTACTGAAATGAATGTACAGGATATCGACTAAATCGAAGATGGATGGCTATATTAACTTAAAACCGTATTGATCCAAACTTTCATTTTCTTTGTCTCACACAACCTAAAGCGCGGAGGAAAAAACTAGCAAAAATAATCAACTATTCTTTATTTATAGATCAACTTAAAATCAGTCACTGTATACACTAAAAAATAACAATTTATTTCAACGTCTGATGACACATTTGTTTCTAGACTGACCTCTAGGAATAAGAGTGATGATGTGTCTGCTTGTTAAAGTAAAAAAAATTGTATTATGTTGCTCTTTAGAATCCCAAGTGTGGATTTAGTATTACCCTTTAATAGAGAAGAAGTAAAAAAGGAAAGTTATAGTGCACTCGACGGCTTTCCTTTAAAAAAAATTCTATCTTGCCCTGTTGGTTTCCTATTCTACAGTAAAGTATATTTCCACACCCTCTCGCAATGTCTTACTTCTTGCGTCTTTCGCTAACTTTTCTATGCCAGGCATTACTTCTTACAACTTACATTTTTCCTCCAATTTTATGTATATATATACCTAATACGTATGTGTAAGTGTGTTCTGTGTGTGTGTGTGTGTGTGTGTGTTTCGTGGAGTTCCCTTCACGTCAGTGAAGTTGACTCTTCTTGACTTTCTTTATTCCAGAGGAGGGAAACAAATGGAGGATATTCGATGAGAACTGTTAGACAACGATCGAGTGATATATAAAAGATTGGATTGCGCTCGCTTTGATTGAATTGGATTGGGCGAAGTATAATGGAACGAGACTCTGTGTGATATACAGCATTGGAGCGTATTAGATTTACTTTTCCTGTAACGACGCAACGACGGAGCTACTTCTTATGCTTTCTATCTATCAAGATAAGGAATTGCCTTCGGCTAATGTTCAATTCAACGGAAAATCAACGACAACTATAAAATACACATGAATTCCCGTCTCAAGCCTTGCTCTTGAAGCGACTATAGCCAGAGACTAGCTCAGGGAACATGAAAGCGAATTAGATGACACGGCAGGACACACGGCAGTGCGTGTGTCTTCTCGGATTTCTTTGCTGTGATGCTCTCAGTTACCATTCAGAACACATTTAGCACCATCGTGAATTCCTTCACATTGCGACGGTTCTTCACACTGGAATGGTCTTCCACTACTTGGGTCCTTCTTGTAGTAGTCATCGCGTGGAACATTTACTGTTGTACAGAACCGTAAAAGAACTGGGTGAACCTTTGCAATGGACGATCTATTTCAATGTAGAATGGTATTTAAAATTATCTTCCTTATTGCAGCAACAGAGCCTATTCACGTAATACTGCAACTGCAATTTATGCTATTATGTAGCAGCAATAATCGTTATGATAATTTCTGAAATATTTTATGCCTGCATAAATAGAAGGGAGAGCGGAAATCTGCAAGAAAATAATTATCCGTGGAGCTTTAGAGGAGAATAGTAAATAATAAGGATGCGACATTTTTTATGTAGCTACATAATGTCTAGTGTAACCTTTCTATTATGTGAGTACCAAGAGGTATAAAAACACTCGAGGAAATTCCATTAAGTTCATTCCCGAAAAGTTTCCAGCCATTTTTGCAGCATTTCTCTAACTTGTAACCAGTACATATAAATATATAGTAAACGGTCTAACTAACGACAGTTCTTTTGTATAAAAGTATTTAGAAACTGTACCCCTCTGTAGCAGTACAAAGCGTTTCTAACTTTCTATTATTACAAGGATCCAGATTTCTTTGTACGCTTTGTTTCTACATACTCACAATGGCATTCCCTGCACGCTAACTGCAATATGACGCTGTAATAAGACCAGTAGCACTCCTAGTACATAGTTCATGTAAGTACGGATGAGGATACATTTAGTTATTTGCGAATTCAGACGCTACCTATCCTATAGGTATACTTTGGAAATGTTTACGAGACTGGAACCAGAGTAAGATTGTTTATGTAATACATTCCTCCTATTGTCTTCGTAAACATGCTTCCTCTGACAGCTTAATGTTCTGCAGTGTCTTCAGAAATTCATATCAAATTTCATGCTCCGACTTCTTACATAAGCAAGTTGAAAGCGAAAGTTCTAACTCAATGCGGTCGACTATATAAATATACAGAAAGGCCTTTGTCAGTTAGCTTCAGGATAACGCATAGTAAAGTCGCACGCTGCTACCACTTATGTATTTTCCGAATTCAGTTTGTTTCGGTAAAAGTCAGTACGTATTTAGATAGTAGATAAGTCTTTGTGGTAATATTTAGCTTTTTTTTTCTGGTTGCTACGGTTGAATGGCAAATTATTCGTGCATACCCCAGTCATTTCAATAAATCACTTGACATTGCAATACATGTAGACAACATGAATTCATTTGCAGGTAGTTCGTATGTATGTGACTAGCATACGGATTGTGTTAGCGGTTAAATATATCTTGGTGGGTTCTTCAGTCAGTCAGTAGTCAGTAGGCAAATAAAATATTTTATTAGGTTGCCTGCACATTTCTCCAACCTAATTGCTATGCAGCGCAGTTTAACTAAAATCTAAGTAGCACAGTGGCACAATGGAAACTTTTTTATCCGATACGCTCCAAGTCTCAGACCACCAATGAAACCCACTGATAGTGTGTTTCAAATTTCACGTTATACTCCTACACTACAGATTGTATTTCTATATGTACATACAAAATCACAGTCTTTGACATTTACAATATGATGCACACTTAATTGTAACGAAGATCTCTTATGATAATCTCTTAGTTATCGTATAAAATATTTTTATTCCACTCATTTCGCTTTAGGAGAATGATACAAAATTTTAGATTTTAAGTAATGCCTACCGAATTTTTTTCGATAGTATACGTTTAACTATACCTACTTAGAAATTCTCAGACTGAATAGGTACGTGGCTTATTACGAGTTGCATTAAAATATTATCACAGTAAAAATGCTAAGTGGGTAAAACAATGCTATCTACATACCCACTATAGTAAACTGTGGGGGATGCAGATCCTTGAGTAGAGAATTATATGTGGGTTTATATTAGTGCTCCGATCGGACAGGGCCAAGCCCGACTCGGCCCGCGACTTTTGCCCGTCGGGCTTTTTTCGGGCCGGGTTGGGTCGGGCCAACCCGAAATGAAATGTTTGATGACTTATGCTTTCATTATTTAGTTTAGAGTAGTAATAGAGCTTTAAAATATGTATCATTTTATCATAATGATCATTTTAGGCCATCCAGATTTAGATTAATTAATTATTTAATTTGCTTTTTCCGAAGTAACTAATTTGTGGTGATTCATTTGAATACTGTTATTTGGTAGACAATAAAATCAATTTTTCGAAGGTCAACGATTTTGCGTCAACTTTTTTAAGTTCATCATCAAAATTGACAAGTTTAAAAATCATTTATTGATTTCCCAATCCACAGCATGGTTTCGGCCTGACTCGACCCGGCCCGACGGGTGGGTTGATTTGAGAAAAAATAATCTGGTCGGGTTCCGGCCGGGCCAGCCTAAAGCCCGACCCGGCCCGATGGAAGCACTAGTTTATATCATGTGGTGCAATATGTAGCAGCAAGAAACGTGATGGTACATGTGTGTTCATTGTTGCATTATGATATCGAGCACACGCATACATTGCATAAAGATAAGCGCAGAGTACATATATTTAGTTGTATTACCCACTCTGTGTTTGTTTTAAAAAAGGACGGAAAGTTAGGAAGCCGAGTCAAATCATCCTCAAGCACTTCCTTCCACTCTACGATGCAATTTGCTCTGGAAAATCTCTAGAGTCGTTTCAGACAATTTAGAACAGTCTCTTCCAACGGAGTTGAGGAATTTTAATGCATAGAGACATTATAGCTTGTCGCTTCTTGTCCTTACGTGGGTTACTTGCTCCACTTTTATAATATCAATTCTATTAGGAGGGAGGAAACAATGTACTTTCGTCTTCCTATGGGTTGTACTATGGAGACTATTTATAACAACAAATAGAATGATACAACTAATGCCCTGGCAGTTCATTCTCTACTCGAGACGCCTACCAATACAATTTATTATTGTTAGTTTGCAGGATTGTCTCGTGATGCTTAAGAAATGCTTCCGCGAATTCCATCTACTTTTCCATGGAATAGGATTTAAGAGGAAAGCCGAGAGATAACCAAGCTTCGATATCCTATGTGTGTACATATCCTAGTAATCATTTTCTCCAGGATTCTTTCAGTCCCCATATGCTTCCGTAATGCACCAACATAATCCACCGTCTCCCTATAAAGTATACATAATTTAAAAAATAAGGATGCATATAGCAAAAAATAATATTTTCTTTCCTTGCACAGATGAAAACTCAATTTCATAAATCCCGTGTCAGAGGGACCTATTGGAGAATCTATCCGTCTGTATAGATATCGTTGGCTAGTATTAACGATGAGTAAACCTACCTACACATACACGCAAATATTCTAAATCAAAATATACATACGCGTGCTGAAAAAGTTTAAACAAAAATGCAATTTACTAGATTTTCCCTCATCCAAGTGAGAGTTCGCTATAAGTAAAGCATCTTTACAATTAATTTCATATTTGGGGCACCAGGTTTAAAAATACGTAGTTCTACATATAAAAGATTCAATGCATTAAAATGAATGAAAACCAAATAAAATGTTTTCTAAAATAGGGCTACCTATTCTTTTATTGATTGATAGCCTACTCTTTTCTAATTTATTTACTAAAAATATGTTTCGTGGTTTAAGGTATAGTACATGCATACTTAAATAAGTAAAAGCACCGTAGTGTTAACTATATATGAGGAATAGACAACCATAATAAATATTGAATTTTAAATGACGAAAAGTTTACAATACAAAAGCACATATAATTGAATACTATACCGTCGTATTTGTTACCGGCGCACAAATGCATCGCAAACCATTATCCTTTTTGCAATTTTGTGTATGCCTTTACTTGGGTTACTGTATGTACAGTTGCATTACTGCTTTCAAACTACCTTGTGTCACTAAAGATATCCTTATGCGAATATACGTACCATTATGAATGCTAATTTCATTGCCCTATTTCCAAACTGCCTTGGAAGCACACGTTGTCACATCCTACGAAATTAGGCTCATCTAATAATTAGCGAGAATCATATTTCACACCGGAAAGTGCACTTCGGAATGTGGAAAATGCAAATACGTACTCATGTACGTGTATCAATGTAGAATGTATCACAGGAGCCGGGGGTGCTCATTAAAGAAAGTCAACGATAGTAATAATTTTCTCAAAATACTAATACGAGTACGTATGAATAACCATTTCATTTTGAAGTACAGTAGAACCTTAGCTCTTGAAAATTTTATTTTATTTCTTAGCATATGACTATCCAACTAGGAGCAGATCGTTAAACTAGGTAGATTGCGCTGACAAAAATCGATATTTTTGATAAAGTAACTTTAGCAATGGAAAGGCGGCTCTTTTATTACTATAACATATACAAGTAAATTGTAGTCGTAGCGGTGATATTACATAGAGTCACGTATATGTCGCCTGTAAAATGCATACTGGAGCTTTGCATTTGCGAATTGCGAGAGACTTGGCGAAAACACAAAACAATTCAGACACGCATTATACTCTTTGTGATATAATTGCTGGTGGAGAAGGAGGAAAGTAGTAGTAATGATATTCGAGAGATTATGGATGGATAAGTATATAGGGCGAACAATGTCTGTTCAATACAGCGATATTTAATGTGCATAAAGTGCACACCAACCGCAGAGTGCTTCCACAGGCTACTAATACTCACATTTAGTACGTAATATAATACATGTATATGTAATTAGAGGGAGGGAAATGGGCTCGAGTCTGGTAAATGTGTCTTTGCCACACATTGTCAAATAAATGTGACCGTAGAAATACTTACTGAAATTGACTACACTCTTACATACAGTGTGAGGTAGATGTGTAGACTGCCCTGTTGTGCACATATGTATGAAGTTGTTCCAGCTAATATTTTAATTTAATCCGTAATTGCATGCTTTGTACTTGTTCTTAAAAATACAGTGCCCACCTACACCAATTTATGCCTTTCCATGTGGGGCTTGTGTTTATTAAATACTGTGAAGTCCTATAAAATTTTGTACGTAGGAAGTGTGGCTCATACTTCATTTAAAAGTACAAACACACATACAACAATTATATAGCGTTGCTGAAGGAAATTGAGCAAATCCCTGTTCACCACTGCATTCTGTGCATACGAGTAATTTACTATATTTTAATTGAGAAAACCATTGACGCGCGTCAAACTGCTTGCGTAAACAATATCGTGTATTACGTAGGAAGGTTGAGATTTATTTTGGATTGGTGGCCACCAACCAACCAAACAAGATTGTAATGTAATACAAAGCTGAGACCGAGAGAGCTCATATGGATTCTCCGATCAGTCGATGGAGCCGAAGTGAGTTTGGCGAGACTGCAGAAGTGTATAAATTACGGGCCAAATATATTCACCTCATTGAAGCTAATCTAGCATATGAGCAGTTTTGCCGAGGAATGTATGTATGCATTTATTTCCACATGGCTATTTATATCCACATGCAGAGCAGATATTATTGTTGTACGCATGCATACCGCTGGAAGTGTTGTGTACATTAGAGTGCATGCAGCAAAAATTTGCAATCCTTCGTCCAGCTCTCACTCCATCCATCCAACCATTTTGCGCTGGTATCCCATTGGGGCATTTTCTACCTATCGATTTCGCATTTGTCAAGTCAACTCTTCGTTAAAATAACTAGTTCAGTTTAGTTCTGTCTGCTGAGTTCAGTCAGTCGAGTAGACTCTGGCTGGATCGAATCTTTTGCGAACGGCATGTGTGAGTGTGTAAGTACACTCGACTTAAGTTTAGCTATTAGCACCACATCACATGCTAAACAAAGGGAAGTAACTTAGACAAAATCTATGATAGCATCCTACTTCCATCAGTTGTCAACCTACATTAGTGTGCAAGATGTATCCTAATTTCTTCACAAGGAAAGAATTTCAGCACTCTTAACTTCTTATGAAGAAAATATTTAAAGAGGGAATTACATACATACATAACAGAACAGAAGAAATTCAGTAATGCAACGTACAAAAGTTAATACCCTATTTATGTAGTGTAATCCACCAATGCATGTAAATAGCATAAATCATTGGGGTCAAAGTTTTGACGTAAAGAAGCACAGCTATCAATCCGTTCTTTATAGTTTGGGTGTAGTTGTGCAGAAATCACTGATACAATATTTTACTATTTTTTTACAATCCTGACATAAAAATAAAGGCATGATAATGTTTGTAAAACAATAAGCAATACCCAGAACGCTTTGCTGTAGAATCTGATAATCAATGGATTAGTGATAAGACAACGGGAAGGAGTAACGAACTTGACAGAAACCATAAGTGAGATTTCTGTATAATATTGCATCCAAGGCATCACTAAAATCTGCTACTCGTCTTTTCATTTCACAAGGTTGAAAGACAATTCAATTTTATTAATCACATTGGCGTAATTTACCTATGCTTAATTTAAACAGCAATTGTATACGAAATCCAAACAGGAACCAATGTTAATTTGCATGAATTTTCCCAGACGTGTCCAATAGTGAGACTCGCACTTACCCATGGAGTCTTGACTTGACGTTGACAGACACCATAATATACCATATACAAAATACAGGTATACACCCTATTAAAATGTGTACACTGAAACGAGACACCACTATATATTTATAGTATGTACGGACAAGAAAACAATTATTCTGTCTGCAGTTGGAGAAAATTATTACACTAACGTTGTTACCATTTTGTGAAAGTATTGGCAATTACCAATTTGTGACAACACTGTGAAAATTGCATCCAAATGACTGATCAATCATTACTCTGATACGTACAATATACAGTACAATTTTTCTTTTGGTTATCTGTTATATCAGATTCAGCATACAAACAATATTCTTGAAATATGTATGAATCTTCTTAGATACAGCTCTATATATTTTTGCACTTTCGTTTTACTTATTATACAGCCAATCTTAATCTCTAATGCTATTTATGTGTAGGTACTCGATATGCCTCGACAACACCAAAACCAGAGCAACTAATACAACGTTAATTCAGTTTTGTGCACCTACTGAAATATGGCCCTTCATCAATGTACGTATTTGTACGAGTATAGTCTTGCACAGGAAGCATACAAGGCATTAGCATTATAGATCCAGGTTGAGGACTGACTGTAAACACATGACATAAAAGGTTGAATGTGAGACGCGAAGGGTATTCTGTGAACCCTACAACCATCTCCCACCAATATAACACAAATCCGTCAAGAAATTCTCTTATCAAAATCAAGCCTTGCCAATCCGATGCTTTGAGCTTTCAAAGTAAAGCGTAAAATGTTTTGCTCACTGAAAAAGGTAAGAGTGTGACTTGGGGTATCACATCACTTATTGCACCAAGCGTTCGTTTGTTTGTCACTAACACGCCAAATCGTTCCTATGTTGACAGCTAACATATTATACCGAGCGCAAGTTTTTCATACTAAATTATAGACAGATTATTCCTTCACTTTCTCACAGCTTAATATTCCTTTTCATTTATTTAACCCTCACGCTCCATGATTGGCACAAGCCCACATGCTTAAATAAGTCGTCATTATGCAGTTGGCACATTAATGACAACTCCAATGACACTGCTGTACTCCTTTGGAATCTCTTGGTCGTCCTGTCGTCGAATTGGAGGGATCGACAAGAAACTCGAATTATTAACAACTTTACGAGCATAATAAATAAATAAATTGAGTCGTTAAAATGACTAACAGTTTTCTTAAAAATTCCGTGCTTATAAACTGATCTACACCATATTATTGATCATTATTTTGTTTAGTATGATTTATAATAAGTTCAAAAGTAATTATACAATGTCTCAGAACTATGTCCGATGCTGGGTATGAAAATTGTGTAAACCGATGCCGACTAAAAATATGGGTTGTAATTATGGAAAGTGCATTCATTCTGGAGAATTTTCTCTTGCACAAAACCGATCTTGCAGCAATCGCTTATTTATTTATTGTGCGTTACGTTCACTAGATGTAAGGATGTGCACCCAAAATTCTTATACATCTTATTATATAGAAGTAGATTAATCCCATAAAAATAAATTTACCGAGAAAAAAGAAACAGTCATGTCACTCTTGTTTTCCATCTTTCCACTTCCTCCACTTTCTATGCATTAAACTACGTAATTTCTCTAGAGCGCTTCCTTCTCCTTTCACTGTAAATAGCATACCAAATGAATCTCATTCCTAGCTAAACGCAATGAACCCTATTACTTCAGTTTTACTTTACATGTCACAACATCCGTCAATTTTCTCTGTTAACTTTTCCGCCCTATTTCTGTTGAATATATCTAGAGCGAAGTGTCCTGTTCATTCACTTGTCTATACTTTCTATGTCTACGCATACATACATAATACATATACATAGTGCTGAATCGCTTGATATTTGCATAATAATTGTTTGAGCACTATACTTGAGCATTCTGTATCATGCGCATCAGCGTGTACTGCCCAGGGGGCCGGAGGTGATGGTATAAAATTGAGTATTTTCGCACAAACTCACTTTGGGTAAATTAGTCACCAAAGCACCATTTTTTGTGGAAGGAATGTTGTGAAGTTACTATAAGTAATTATACATATGTAAATAGTTAACAATTATACATAGAACTTAAGCGAAAAATTTGCTGCGATTTGCTGAAGGCCCCATTCGTATAGATTCGTATAGATAATAATAAGTTCCTTCTCAAACTAGAGACATTTAATTTCTTAGGTTAAATGGTTGAAAGTCATCACTATTACATAGATGAATTAATGTTGTCTATTTAATTTTAATTACAATTACAAAATTTATACTTAACTATTTGGTTTTTCTGGAATGAAAGTATTCCAGCTACCCCATGTGGGAGAAAGAACGAAATGTTATTAGGATAATATTGAATGAACGTGTAATGTAATGCGTGTCTGACTTTTAGATATAAAAATTTGGTTATTTTGAATCTGAATTAGTGTGAAAACTAGTGACTTTATGTATGGAATAATGTCTAGAATGTAATTATAGCATTAGAAAAGTATAATTTTAAAGTATGCATCTGGTGTCAGAAGTCGAAATTGTGAAAATGTTAATATGTACATATTTGGGCTGATTGAGACATTGTGAGAGTGTTGCGCAAGGCACAAAAAAAGCACGCATGGAGAAAAATGAGAGATAGTCTGATGACGCATGATTGGAGGGTAGCTGCACATCAAAATTTAAAGTGATTAGACCATGGAGACATAGTCTTAATTATAATTACGAAAGAATCAATGAAAACTACGTTAGTTACAACTGTATTTGAAGCTGTATATTAGGTTTATATTACAAAACTTAGGGTACTCCGAAATAAAAAGTTTAGAATTTCCTTTGAATTCGTAGAAGCAGCATATTCAGGATCTAGCATTCAAACCGATATTACTTTCAACGTATCTGGACGTGCAAAGTTGTCGGCATCAAACTTCAATCAGAAATGTAAATTTTAGATAGCGTTATTACATCATGTGCATTTAGCTAACCATGGAAAATTGTTTTCTTAGCTCAAAAGTCTATACATTGATACATTTACACAACACGAAATTTTCATCGCATGAAGTGGGACATTTGGCAGTCATTGTCGAATTACAGTGTGATACCAGAGATTCTCAGGATCACAAAGCAAAATTATTCTTTCAGGATCTTTGATTAGGACTCTTTGTCTTTCTCCATTGCACTCCCAATGAACTTGGTTATCTTTTGTTCCAATACGGGATGCATGCCAATGTTTTTTTCTGTCACCCACTGAAATTCCTGGTACTGACAATGAAAAACAAGAAATAAAAAATGCTCGAGTGCTCGCAACATAAAAGAAGATTTGACCGAAGTCTTTACATGCGAAAATAGGAGAGATTTCAGTGAAACAACGAATCGCCTGAAGAAGTGTGGAGTGGATAGGTCTTTCAAGTTTGGTGATGCATGTGACAACGAAAGCTGAGTCTCCCTGAACGGGACGCAGAAATAAATGAAAAAGAAAGAAGACGAGCTACATATCAAGCTACTTCGGCTGCCTACACATAAATACAGACAATCGGAAGAATCACATCGGTGAGATGGCATGTTGAACGAAGGAAAAATTCGCTCTTCTGTCCGTCTGTACGACCAGTGGCTTTACTTTGAGTTCTCAAAGCGTCAAGAGCACGACACCGCATAAGTCCGTTTTCCTTACGATGTTTCGGTAGATGTGGAGAAACAAGAGGAAGCAACTGACACGATAAGACAAACCCTAAATAGCAAACTCTACCGTCGCTTTCTATTTCACCCGCTGTACTTGAAGTCAAGGCAAAAAAAACGTGTCAAGAAAACACAAAAATTCAGGATAGACTACATATTTTTCAAAACTTTCGTTCAAATAGCAAAGAGCATAGAATTTTACTATTTTGTGATGTGGAATCCAAATCCCCCAGTTTTTTATTCATAAACGCACAAAAAAGCAACACGTATTTTATTTTTAACCTGTAACGGTTCAAGGCAAGTTAATTGCTACACAGATAATAACATGATTGTAGATAATAGGTGATGGTAATGAATTAATCGTATAGTGTTAGCATAACAGCTTCACAGTTGCAATTCAATATTAAGTACAATTACGTTATACATCTTTCAAATGTGTCCGCGGGTTGTTACAACAATGACCTTGCATGTCCTAAAGGTATTGTAAGCATGAAAGCACAAGTGCCTTTTTCCATTCATTTCATTCTTTAAAGTCTTGAATAAAGCAATTTCAGTTCATGTGCTGTCTTTTAGTTTCTATTCGGAAAAGTAAATTACTTCAACTGAACCCATTTCTCAAACCTATATAGGTATGTAAACATATTTATAAGATAATAAATGACTCTTGAATGTTGATTCAAGGTTAGAATAACTATACGTGTCATTACACTACAAATAACCATGTTATGAAAGTCTGTTGCCCTTTGAAGTATTTGGTCTTTTCTATTCCATTAGTCAGTGAGTGACGCTGTGTAGGTTCACAAGCACTTTTTAGATGTTTGAGTATGTGAATCAAGAGATTCACTCTGGCTGTACATGTATACACGAATTCTACTTGAACTTCAGTAATACTACATTTCAACTAAACGGTTTAACCTTATATTTTCAACACGGTAGACAATAATTCTGCGTAGTGTACAGTGTAAGGGTACACAGATGCCACCATTATGGTTTGGAAATGATCTTCATCCCCGATATTGTTCATGCCACTTTTGGCAGACAGTACTGCATAATAGTCACATAGAAATTCCGAAATTCTCCTCTACCATTAGCACATTTTGTCTTGTAGAAGTTACAACACAGAAAATTGCACGAGTCATTATTATCAAAAGAATTTGAATGGAGTCTTCACCATCATTTCACTCACAATTCAGCTCCTACAACAATCACTTTTGTGTACATCCTCAATACAGAAGCATTAGTATTGTATGGAGCACAGTCAGCACAGTAGTGAAGCGTCACGACTCATAATACATGTAGTAGTTGCGGACGATTTTTATGAGATGAATAAAATACTAACTACCTACTTTTACTATGAATGTGTATGCATAAAGCAAGAGCCATTTTATGGCCTCTCAAATCACGACAAAAAGAAGGTCTCGACTCATTCAACTTTCTTTGGTCGGGTATTTTCTATTGTGCACTATGTGTGTAAGTTAAGTAGTACAAGTACACTACAGTGCTTTATGTAGTGCTCTTCTAAGATAACTACAATAGCCTACTATACTTATTTGACGAGTCAAAAAACCAACACAACCCAACTCACTCTACAGCCCTGTGATTTTAGCAAATAGTAATGAAACAGCTACGAACCTACTACGAACCTACTACTAGCAATGGGATAGTGAAACACAATGAGGGAGAATAGAGGGCAACACACCACAAGTGAATATGTATAGTAGGACTGTGTGGGAAAGCGGGGAGAAAGTCTTTCTCTCTTTTCACTCACGTCAACTTGAGCAAGAGGAGCTTTGACTTTTCTTCCGTCTGTGTCCTTTTCACTGTCTTCTGTCCATTCTATTTTCTGTCTTGTGATGGCGTCTCGCTGCCAGACTCTCTGTCTTTCCTACAGATTCGCCTTGTGTTTAGACTTAAGCTCCGCTTTGAGTGACCTTCTTTATCATTAGCTGACCTTCTTCCCTTATCCAGGCGTCATTATTTTCCTTCCTTTGTCCCTCACTTCCTTTCTTCATTAGTATAACCTAGCCGTCTTTAGTCATGAGCGCTATCTGTCCGAAATGCTATTCGGTGCACTAACCGGCTTTTCTATTGATTGACAATGTCCCTCAGTTCCTCCTACCTTCTTCAAATAATGAAATCCATTTTGTCAATGGGACCACCACCTAGCTCCACGAGGGGTTATCTTTATCTGTTAGTTTTAAGACACCGTGACAAAGCAAAGAAAAGACACCGCATGCAATACAGACACAACACTGAACCAAAAAATCAATTCAAGAATGAGAAAAAATGAGTGGAAAAAGAAAGCACACTTAGTCTGTGTATTAGACTAGCACTTTGAGACAATTCCTAAGCTTCTTTTATGTATTATCCTCAATTTTCCTTATTTGAAGTAAGAAACTGTGTAGACTAATGATGTCTTATCTTTGTACAACAGTTCTGCTCGGCCAGACCACTCTTATCTGCTCAAGTAAATTGGACATAGTTGGCAGTCAGATAGCAAAAAATGCTCCAGTTTGCACCGCAATTTCACTGTCAGTGATTACAAAGCTACCAACTACAATCGAATAGGCTCTCCAGTGTTTCTTAGTCAAAATCAACAACATTGTGTCTACAATGAGTGGTTCCAACTCACATATCTCTTTTAATAATACCATTTGAAGAATAAAGTATTCTTGTCGAAATTGCTCAATTGAGGGCAATAGGAAAAATACTTGATACCATATCCGATGCGTTGAGTTTGTTGTGAATATAAATAAATAGGGGTTATAACGTCCGCGTGGAACATTATATAATGCTTATAGGTTGTTATACTACATTGTATAACCATGCAGTATTGTTCGACATAAAATCTTTGGGGGAATAAGAGCAACCGGAGTTTTTACACTAAAGAGCAGTCTGTACCTAATATAAAGGGAGAGCAAAACACTGGAGATGAAAAAGAGCCGAAACGAATAGTACTCGAACAATTCGAATACACAGTAGTGCCCTTAGATTCGTGATGGATACCATCCGTGTATGTACACACGATAAAGAAATCTAGAGGGAAGTATAGGGAATAAAGGAGCCTAGCCTGAGATGAAATAAAGTTACATTGGATCTGCTCGATGGATATTTATCATGTGAGCTTTCACTAATGTGAGATGTCTTATACTCGAGTGGAGTGGAAAATGGTGAAAGTGCATGGTGAAAGTAAATCTATAGCTCTTCATATTACACTCCTACTTACCTAGCCCTCCACATTTAAGCAACACATAACTACCGCGGACTACTTGATATAGACACCACCGGCACACATTTCATGTTCACGTTCGGGGCTCTTGTATAAGACAAACACTTGTATAGGTTATGCATTGTGTTATTAGATACGGAGTAGTTGTGAGTAATATTCGCTAACGTAACGTAACAGTAACTCAAGAGTCCTATTTCCAGACAGCAGCTTAGTTACATCGTCGGTGGAGCCACCGTTACGTACTGGGGTGCCTCCGGGTGAGTGGAGAGGAGACCAGACTCGACTGTACAGACTAGACAAGGGTTCAAGGTACAACACAAATTATCCATCCGCAATATTTGAGCCAATATATCATACATTTCAAGACAATCGGAAAAGTTTTCAAGATTTAGCAAAACTGTCTTCCGCTAACTATTGATCTCCTTTTGCTTTACATTACATTATATATATGTATACATAGAATGTAGACTAACAAATGGCATGGAAAACGACGCTCTCCACTCTGTCTCAGCACCGTTACATTGTTGAGTGCCCAACCGAAGTCTTCTCAAATGAAATAAGCCCTCTCTCTCTGTCTCTGCTAGTCCAGGAACAATCTTCAACGGTTCTTATATTGTAATATGTGTATTACAATCCAACCGCTACTATATATTCTTAAGTTGAAATTCGCGGAAATCTATCTTGCGAAAAATTCCATTTCATGTCATAAAAAGGAATTATCCCTATAGAGATTTGTGACTGTTTCTACATTGCCTGTTTTCAAATCTCTAGCTTTGTGCATTGTAATGTAATTCATGCCCATTATAACATTTTTATCTGTATTTCATGTAATATATCTATACAAAAAAGCGAACTCGGAAGTTCCAACAATGTCTTCATTCATAAGTTTGCAACGGGACTAGCAGCTCTCACATTGGCTTAAGCCAGTTTTACCCCATTAGCGAATTCTTGACTTGGCACGTTGTTTGCAATAATATTCGTATAAGTGGAATTACTTCAACAATAAATAGAATATCTAAAATGGTTAAATTGAGAAGACTCAGCAGTCCTGACATAAATATTTTGCAGCAATCATCATCATCAGCAGCTTCCTATTACAACGAGTTTATTATAATTTATACGGCCATTGAAATAGTCGAGAGCGTATTTACGTAAGCATGTTCCATTGCAGGTCACTCTATGTTTGAATTGAAATGCATACTACTTAAAAAATCCCTAAAACTGTCAAATGTATACATAATGTTAAATGCACTAAATTATAGTAATTATTATACTAAATACAAATTTATAATTATATAATATTATGTAAGCTAACAATACGTAAAATTAATTTTATTCTATACTGTCATACAGAATCATTCATTTAAGTTCTGTGTCGTATCGGCAAAGTTGTATAGTAATGTCAACTCAAATTACAATAAAGTTTTCCCCTTGTAATGGTTTTACATAAAATGAAGTGTAGTACTAAATTGATTTTATGTCAATTAACTTTTCAATATGTATGTCTAACTGCCTATGTTGTACATATTTGTATTTAGCGCAAAACATTATGGTTCATCAAGTAATATTGAAAAATAGAAATAATATTATTTGGAAGTATTTTGTAGGGGTCGATGCCCCACAATCGTAAATATTTAGTAAGGGAGTCATCAGAGGATAGACACACTCTGACCACAAAATGAAATATTGTGTGCAGCTGCACCCTTGTATGTATGTGATCGAAACACTTGATGATAAAAACATCAACGAACAAAGTAAATATTATTTTCTCGGCAGTAATTTAATTCCTAACAGACGACAGCCTGAAAACAAGACCAAAAGGATCTATAGAGCCACAAAGTGACGTCAAGGACTGTGACTAGCAACGGTGATTTCACTTAAGAAGCAAACCACCTCTACTTAATCGCTTGTGAGCTTTTGTTTTGACTCCCCTTTCCACAGTTAGTACTACAGATAAAATCCTTTTGTAGAGGCACACCACATACTATCCAGTCGGCAGTTTACAGAAACTACGCAGCAGATTTTTCGTGCTGTCGCAGTAGGTAGATACTGAAAATTAAATTTTATTTAATAAAGATTCCATTGTACAAAAGCGTAGGTACGAAAGAACACCCACAGAAGCAAAACTGCGTAGTAGGTATTACCTACATAATATATATGTGCACTGTAAGTACAATAGTACACAACACCAGGACAATAGTAGAGAGAAATTCGCCCTTTCATCTCAGCATAGCATTATTGAGTTTTCCGAAAGAGTTCCTTCCGTCCATACATAGCATCAAATCAAATGTTGACCCACTTCGTACACATTTGTAGAGAGCAGGTCAGACAAGAAGAGGACAGTTGGAGAGTTGAAGCTAGAATTGAAAGGCTAAAGAGCTTACAAAATTACATGACCTCGCACAACCAACCCCAGTGGTTCTGTTTTTCTTTCACTACATTGCTGACTCCCCTCAGTTCATCCTCCTATTTACTGTGCAGCCATTAGTAAGAGAAACTTTCATATCAGTGCACATACATTTTTCGTATACTCACTGTGTGACACTGTTTATACTTCGCATGGGCTAACGCCGCGGTTGTGGCTATATATTCAAACACCATCCTTACATTGGCTTTTGACTGTGATGGTTAGGACGAGGAACTACTACATATAGGTGACTACTTATAGTTTTTCTGTGAGCAATGGCAAACAGTGGGCCTGAGTGGTAGTCACGATTGTGTAGTCGATTTGCTCACAACATAGAGATATGCATCGCATTCTAGGTACGTATTTTGGTAACTGTAATGATATGGTCATGGGTATATATATCTGTGTGTTTGGCTCCAGAAAGATTGGAGTAAACTGAACTGAAGGAAAGATATGAGGTTGGTGGTGAGCTGAGGCTGCCATCCGCTTTGCAGCCCACATTTTGTGACTTGAATTTCGAATCAGATTCACTTGGCTTGAGTTGAGACTCAGTTTCACTTGGTTTGCTTTGGCTTCGATTGGTTTCCTACTCGGTTGCACCACTGGGTCCTTTGGTTTTCCTTCCAGTAGCTTTGCCTATATTCTCATACGCAGCTGAATATATAGGTACTACAGTAATACTGTACTCAGAAGATATGTATAGGCATTTTCTATTTTATAGGTCAAGAGAGTGGCTTCAATAAGCTCTGCTTCGTTTTGTAGAGGGTGTGTACGTTGAGAGCGAACAGACCACCATCATCTACTACAAACACCAAAGATGATATCAACTCAGTTTACTCTCGCAGTTTAGTTGAGTGTAAGTAAAGAAACAAGAGAAGTGGGCAGAGAAGACAGGCAAATGAACTAACTAAACCTTAGCGGACTGCCGATGAGGTGAGATTTCATTCCCTATCAAAGATCAAAGCAAATTTTAACGAACGAGCACAGCCAGACTTCCATGATTCAGAATAGGTTAGACGGGTAGACACTTTGTAGCGAGGAAATGGCTTCGTTTCGTTTCACAACTACCAAATCCAACCAAACCATCCACGAGGATTCTCTTTCCGTAGATTTGAACTCCGAAGGACGCTAAAAGAGTTGGAGACTGTGGTTTTGGATTACCGAAATGCGAGCATTACATTCAGTACAAAGTGGGTAACACGAGGAAACCTTTCTAAGCGTATGCAAGTAAACTATCTCCTTGAAGGGGGCGCTCGGCTAACATTTTATTGAATCAAAATGAAACGAAGCTGTGCGGCTGAATTTTCGAGTTAAATTATGCAAATAACTGGAGCTACATAAAATATTAGAAGTTTTGAATCAAATTTTCTCGATTTCCTAATACCCTACATACATAGGTACTACAATAATTAATAATCGTGCTTGTTGCCATTTCTTCAAATATAACTTGTATGTAGGCACAAGTATTTTCCAATATTGTGGCACTATTCCCAGTGTCCTTATGTCCGCTACGAAAGCTGAGTGACTTATTTATTAAGCTCATTCATCGGTGGCGGTGGTATATCTCCTGCTTGTCTTCATCTGTGTACTTTGGATGAATCATGATAACTATGTTTGAAATTTTTTGACATTGGTATAATATTCATGTATTTATGACATTGGTAAATATATTGTCAGCACGGAATATTATTAAACAACACTCTGATTTACAGAAGAATAGATACTCCATAAAAAACTGCGCGTCATTTTTCCATACAATTTTACTGACAGATCTTTTGTACCCAACAATTAAACATTTGTAAATCATTTGTGCAGAAAACGAGAGACGTCTGTTTTACTTGACGATACATTCTTCACTTTTTTATCTGGATATAAAAGATTCGCAGACACTACCGTTCACTGTAAGGGCGACAACGGCTTTACAAAAATACTCACAGTTTGTCATTGGACATACCTATAGGCAGTGAAAAATACCACACTCTCACACTGATTTTTGACACACGAAAATAACCGCAAACAACTAACCCCCTTAGAGCCACATTAAATAAAATTTAGAGTCACAATCTCTGATTCAGCTTTGCCTTTTATCAATTCTATTGCAAAAGATTTCAGTGGTTTTAGTTAAGATTTGTGCAGCACTTCGATCAATTTATGCAGAAGCACGAACAATCTTTTCATTTTTCACTTGCCCTCATTTTTTATACATTTTTAGTCCGACTCCAGCTGTTTCCACGATTTTTCTTTGTGATTAATCTTTAAATTGTTCCACGTAAATTAAGGTTCCACTAACATTCGTTTTATCAACATCCTTACTACAACGAAACCACGGCACTGTCATTAGTAAGTAACGAAGATTCTTTAGAGAAACGGTTTGTCTCTCTGTCTGTCTGTCTGTCCGTTGGCCGTATAACTCCAGAACAATTATAGTTATGATGTTAAAACCTAAGGAGCTCTGGGGTTAACAAAGAAGTTTCTGCCTAAAAATTAAGTCAATAAGTCACAGGGGTCAGTTGTAAATTCAATCACGAATTATAACATGTAGGAAAGCCTACATGTTATATGCGCAGAGGTGTTTAAACTCTGCGCATGCTCTACTACTACAACTACCACTACTCAGAGATGGACATTTCACTATTACTCGGTCATAGATTTCATGTAGTATCGAATTTCGGTACTGAGGGCAGGAAGGATTTTGAGAGGTGTTTTTGGGATTTGGTCGCTGAAAATTTGCAAATAGTAGAATAAGGGTGTGGCAGAGGGAATGGGGTTGATGGTGGAGCAAAAGTTTGAAACCCCCTAATTGGGAACCCCAGTATCAAAGTATATACACTGTGTTTCATCTGATATTGGTACAGCTACCGCACATAAATGTTATTGTCAATATCTTTGGAACCACTGAACGGATTTTAATGAAATTT
>JABASC010001491.1:0-23002 GCA_019776185.1 Plutomurus gul | reverse complement strand
TCATTCACATCATTTATGAAAATTACTAAAACAAAAAGTGACCCAACCAACACCACTCTCCCCTAATAAGGATAGAGCAAAGATTTGCATGTGAATACGCCTTTATTGTGATAGCAAATGACAAATAGCTGTAAATCTGTAATTTCATTTTGCTCTCCGTGCGTGCATTCTAATTGAATTCACACGAATAGTATTCTCTATACTAGATACACAAGACACTTTTACACACAGCAGACCATTACACTATCGGACAGCAAATCGAATAATACACTAACCACAAATCTATGAACTGCTAAATATGGCGTATTTAAAATCCTGATAGTGATTCTGTGTAAAATAATGAGAAAAAGTCAATTTGTTTCTGCAATTGTAATATATTTAAAAAATAAAACAAGAAAATTAGAAGATTATTGGAACAATTGGTGGGATGCTATTCTTTTCGGTGTTCTTCCCTGCTTGTCTGCATGAATCCAATGTAGACACAGAGAGTATCCTCATAATCAAATGTTCTATGTACTCTAATGTTATACAAATAGAGTGAACAGAGGATATGCATTAAAAGTTCATTTGAAAAGGCAGCAGAGGTTTACAACAATTTAATAACAACGAATTGCCACAGTGTAGTACATTAGAATAAATTATATAATAAATACAGAGGAGTAGGGGCAATATATGGAGCACGCGCTGACCGTGGACAGTGACACAAATTATATGCACACCCCTTCGCTGGTTGCTTGTCAGTGAGTCCATGTTCAAAAAATAAAATGCTACAAACAAAAGAATGAGCTGGTATGTATACATTTACCTTTTATACATTCAATAATAATACGCAACAAAGGGAGAGTCATCGCAACATTCATTGTGTGTCAGCCCAGCTAAAATCATTAAGCCAGACACACAACACACACGTGAAGTGACGTGGACAGAAATAGAGTAATGTAGCATTTTAGTAAATACAAGTAGTAGAGGTATGCATTATTTTCTATGCTGATCTTGAAAAGAGCAACATAACGAAACTGAGCGGATGATGATGACAGTATTTCTGTCGATGGTACACAGGCCAGCAAAATAAATGCTCTGGAGGTTCCTACGCTCTGAAATCTAATACTGCGTGTGTGTTTCCCTTCTTCTTTCTCCATGATTTATTTATACGTTGACATTTTGAGTAGAGACACGGTTAAAAAAAAATTTCAATGAAAAACATATTTTCCTACAAGGAACAACTCCGCACTGCTTGTTTTGATGAATAAACCCAATAAAACAAAGTGGCACACACTCCGACCCATACATTTTTCTTTTGCATGTATCGTACGTAATCTATCCAAAGGAAATAATTGACAGAGATGTTTACATGCAAAATTTTGTCTTGCACAGTGCAGTTCGTTTTTGGAGATACTTTGACTTTTGATATATTTTTCCAGCACACACAGCAGAAAGCTGAGACGGCAAACTATTCTTGTCAACAACAATGCTCATTCAATACAGATAACAAATAGTGACACACAGAACACATGAAAATCAGTCATCTCTGCGTCCGTAAGAGCAGAAGCCCAGCATTTGGATCTACAAGTAACTTCTTCTACGGAACTTAAGTAGGCAATAAGGCATGCAATAAACTTGTATGGAATGTATGGACAGCATTCTTGCATTTTTACATTTTTTGTATCTCTCACTGTGTATGTATGTGTCTCAATTCTATTCACTTTGCCTTGTTGGCTTCGCATTATGTCCTTTCGGAATTGGTTGGAAATTTTCAAGAATTTCAAACAAAAGGATTATCGCCCTCATTAAATGAACTGACTCACTGATTTTCATTCATTCAGTGAACAGCAGTGGAAAACGGGTGCAGTTCACATAAAATATGTTACGCTACTTATTCCATTAGATTCCCTACCAGCAAACCTGCTTGTTGTCTCCGCTTCCTATGTAGTAACTCGATTATAATGTTAAGAGAGAGAAGAGAGAGAGAGAGTTAGATGCATTTCGAATAAGTCAGCCTTATATAAGTTAGAGAACGAGGGAGGACAGAAGAGACAGGAAATCGTTTACCTAACCATCACACTGTAGATTAAATTCCGTGTCCATTTCCCATCTTCCTTATAAATTTAAGTACGCCCACTATAACTGTCCCGGTTGCTGGTAATCATTTGTAAAATGACAGTTAACTAACAGAATTGCCTATAAATTAAATTCCCTTCACAATTACGAGAATTACGACTCAGAGAGACACAGAGAGAACATTTATTTCAAGGAAAATACATTAAGAAATACTACTGCACTTATTACTAAATACAAAAGGCAGATGTGATAATTAGCCATTTCCATGTAAAATTATTTGCAGCAGCCATGTGTTTTTGTCCACCAAGATTTTTTTTCACCTTACAAATTTTAGACTTATGCAGAAACAGAATCTGTGCATTTTACATGGTAGATGCACGTCAGCTTACTTACTGTGCTCACCTACCACTAAAAATAAGCAGCACTTGCATTATATTATCACAGATTTGACAGTGACATTGTAGTAGAGAGCGACATTCCTTTGTGTGCAGCGTTTAAAGAGGAGGCAACGGCACAATTAGAGCAAAACAAGAAAGAAACTGACGGTAGTATTTCTGTTTGAAGGCATCGTTGATCCTTTTGTGTACGTACTGCGCAGCACAAGAACGTTGTCAGCACCAAAAACCATCAAGTCAACAGTTTTCTGTCTCTCTGTGAGTATATTATCTTATACTTGCATCACCACACCAGTAATTTCCCTCCTTCTTATTTTATTGCTATTTTTGGCATTATTCTCTTTGTCGCCTCTTTTCATACAACATAAAGGATATTTTACAATCATGGCTACAGCCTTGTCCCTACCTCCATGAACCAACGTCAAAAGATAAGAGAACATACACACCCGTACACGTTAACTGATTAATTTTCCTACGTGTTTCATTCACATAAACTCTTAAATTTAATCTCTGAATGGTACACCCACTTCGTATGAATAAAAATTCTATACGTGATATTATGTGGTAGAATGCAGAGCATAACGACTAATAGCTCTGTGCACACAACGTTATTGACCTATACTTTGCGTGCATCTGCAATATAAACAGAAAAGGATGCGAGCACGTAAATAGCAATATAATCCTGGGAACTTCTACATTCACAATGCTTCAGTCAAACTCTAAAGTAAAAATCTACATTTTTCTAAGTTGCATTGCAGCAGCATGGCGCTTTCACGTTAAAAGCATTCACATTCAATGACTTCATTCGCCTACGACGAATCTCTTGTTGTAAAGTCCCTCTCTCTCACTGTGTGAGCATAATGACTAAATAGGTGCATTAACATACACTTTTAAAAAAGTGGAACATACAAACACGTATATATAGAAATGTGTAGTCGGAAGAAGGGCGTAGCCGACGGACGGAAGTAATTTTACGAATGTAAATTCACTATGCTGCACTATTTACAATTTCCTGCATTCATTTAGTCCCCTGTTACCTCACGGCAATCTCTTTCTATAATAGTAATAATGACGTTTCGCTCCAACCTCAACAAAATGTACGCATTGCACTATTTAACCGGTACGGACGTCTTCGTGCACACAGACCCACTACTTAAGTGCAGAGTAGTGGTGGTACGGAAACTGTGTACTCAAAGCCCATTATTTCTTATACACTGTGGATTTTTCTTAATATTTAGAATTACGCATGGAAATTGCACTCTTGTCTTTTCACAAGTGTATTCACTCACATGTTGAGTCGAGATCGTACAATCATTTGAAAAACCTCCAACCATCCCACAACAACGTAACCAGTTTTATTTTATACTATGCATAATCTAGGTTGCTTTTGTACGCATCTTCTTCATACATATGCATAATATGTAGGTAAGCGTGCACATCACAATGGACACTCAAGGCGAGAATCGCCACCGCAATCAATCGCACAGCCACACACTCGTAATTTCACACGTATAGTTCGTCTCCACAGGAAGGAAATCTCCAATTGTTTTTCTGACCGATGCGCTGTCATCCCTCTATAAGTCTCTTTATAACAGTATGCATTATTACACAGGAATGAAGATCGACGCATTCAAATGTGTGGCTGTCAATCAACAGTACGGAGATTGCACTGCATTTGCAAATACAGTAAACAGTTGATCAGGGATTTATTTTTCCTAACATCTCAAAGACGTCATCTTTTGTCTTTGGGAAACCGATCTGTTGCCCACACATTAAACATTTACGTGGAAAACTGTGATACATACCTGAGACCATCATTATTCTGTATATATACAGAATATCTGTATATCTGGTATATCTGATAATCTATAGACACGAACGTATCACATGATTGTTATTTTTCCATTGAAGGTGACATCTGATCGTTAAAGCATGTTCTTAATAGAAATAATAATTATCACATGCGCAACTGAATGGATACTTATAGTATGAAATTCTGTCGATGAGGAGACAATCCTCCTCCCAACCCACTGAAAGTGGATACTGCACTCTGATAAGGATGCACAACTTAACGGGTTATATGTTTCACATTTTATCACATTGTCATCTTGTGTATGTTTGTAATGACAATCAAATCCATTAAGCAATGTAACCGTATCCATATCTTTATCCCCCAATTCAATGACCATTAGCCTTTAGAAATTGTAGTAGTACGCAACACCTTGTAACAACCTCATCTGTCCATAATGCACACAAACTAATAATAAGAAAAAGTTGGGGCAGAGCAAACATTACCATAATAAATAATACGCGTCGGAACATACACATTAAAAGAATGTAAGTCTTTCCCGATGGTACTATGCTAGTCATGGCTATGGGTCATAGAGACTACATATAGGCTGCAGTGTATTGTCTTGTCATTGCTCACTCTCAGTCATTCGACCAAATAGTCATTGCTCACCTCATGCCGCTTCTCATCGACAATCGAACTGCTGTCATTTTTTTCTGTGTCTGAAGTTAATTTCATTGGCAGAGTTCCGCTTTGTCGCTTCTAGCTCTCTGCTCGTATGTAGTATGGCCATGCCATGCCTTCATTACACAACAACAACGTGTTAACACTACGGTAGACAATATAATGTCCTTTTCGGTCACCGCCGCCAATAACAATAACAGCAACAATACAGCACACTAGTAGTAAGTATTTCCCATATAACCAACTGGTCTCACTTTTTGCATTCCAACAATTGTCTTCGAGCTCGCAATTAGTCATATTATCATATATGCCTCTCATTATCTTTTCATTGCGTTCTGTTCTCTATTCTACACTATCCGGGGGTGGAGCGATCTGAGTGATGCATTATTGTGGTTCTATGTGTGAAACATTCCAACGAATCAACGAATATGATCATCGAGATGCAGCTTGACAGTAATCCGCGAACTTGATACCGGAGGAATGCTCGGGTGAATACCATCTTCTAAAAAAGTTTGACCTTCTCGTCGAATCATTGACGGGGGAAGAACAACCACTCAACAGTAAAGAGTATCTTCTTCTATACAAACGACTCAATAAGGCCACATTTTTCTGTATCGTGCATTTTTTCACTTTGAATACTTTTTTTTATAAAATGGAAATATTTATTGAAAATACTTATCAAACTTTATTGGGTATTATTTTCTGCGTACATATATCATGTGTGTCGTATTTTCTACATTTTTCCCGTTTGAATTCTGCAAGCACCAAGTGCAGCTATCTAGCCGTCCATCCATTCATTGTAATTGTCTATGGCACGGGATCACAATATTCAGTGTAAAGATTCGAAACATTCTTTAATGTTTTATTATCTCGCCCCGTGTTCATATTCAGCTTTGCGACAGTGGTGCATGAAAATATTTATTTAAGATGAAATGTGGGCATTAGTTGAAATTAAATTATTTAATCTAAATGGATTTATAAAAAAAATTACTATACGTGGCTAAGATTTCCTTTAGTAAGAATATTTGAAGAATTATAGGAGTTAGTCGCATCTATAAGTCAAGCCATGAAAGAGTCTCAATTTAGAAGACTTCATCGTACAAGCTGCTTACTTACACTTTGAATAGATGTTAATTTGACTACATTGTGTGAATAGAGGTTTTCCTACAATACAGATCGCATTTTTTAACTCGTACCACCAATTTTGGGGAAAATGAAAAAGTTTTTGTTGCACGCTTCTTCTTTGAAGAGTTGACTCCAAGTTGGGATGTATGGGTAGTTGGTGGTGGTGGTGGTGAAGAGAAAATTGTGATTTCTTGTTTATATAATAAATTTGCCAGGTAGATGTAGTTTGCACATTGAGAAAAGGGTACGGTACCCACATTTTCTCTATACACATGTAACTACTAAAAGTATGTACAGTAAAAGAGTAACGCTCTGCGAGAGCTGATTAGCTGTTTGCCTATATAAAGATGAAGTATTTAATTCAAAGTCAGGCGAAGCGAAAACCAAATAAATTCGCATCGTGAGCATTGCTCATGACTTGGCTAAACTGCCATTAAAAAGGAAGAGGATGGACACGATGCAGTTTTTTCTTCTCATCTGTGTGTGCATCGATATGATTCCGCTACTAACGAACAATGAACAGCTACACAGCAATGCATATACATGACAGCAGCTACACGAACCAACCACAATATGGCATAACAGAATAATCCATCTACAATATTCTGTAGTCAACAAAACCAAAGTTGATATCAGGCCAAAATTCGAGAGCCAGACATGAAAAAAGGCAGCAGAGGTAAAATATTCCTCATTTCTCCATAGATTGGCAAGAAACGACAGCAGAGCTCTTACAGCCACATTATATCCACGCACAAAACTATTTGCTACAAGTAATCAAAGCCACTGACAAAACAGAGAACGTAATTTTCAAAAATCTCTGTACTTCAAAACATTTGTCCACTTTTAGCGATAATATTTCTGGTCTACATTCTAGCCTGCCCCTGCACGCCAACTGTTCAACTGAACACTGCATGTAAATGAGTGACTATAAAGATACCGCAGCAGCGCACCGTGAAAAAGTGCAATGTATTATGTATCAGTGGTGGTGGTGGTGGTGTTGCTGTTGGTACTGTGATGTGGCACTAATAAATATTCTAGAAAACAACCAACCAATTTTTATCATTACGGTAACACGAACACGAACAACAACAACAAGAAGAATCACAAAATGCTCAGTTCCCATTCGGTTATGGTTTCAGCATTTTGGCGAAACTTGTGGTGGACTGCTATTTAGTCACCTACCTAATTTACGGCCAATAAGTCTAGAATCAGTCTCGAGCAGAGCACAGCATCCCTCATCAAACCAAAACTAACTATGCACAATTCCCATTATACATTTCATATGCAAGATGCAAGATATACGTGGATATATCCATACTCATACTCTGCATAGTCAGTCACTGTGATTATCATTATTATTTATATAACGACGACTTGAGCAACAGCATTCCCTTGCAAGCGAATCTGCAGAGTTTTTCAATTCATGCGTGATATTTGCGGGTTGTTGTTGATCCTTGCTCACTCACTCACGTTGCCAATAAACCGTATGGAAAATTCCCAAAACTTTGTTTTTCCCATTGCACAACATCTGCTTTTTGTTTCCATTTCGATTCCATTGTACATAGTTGCAACCAGATCTATCTGCCTGAGAGTAGATTGCCCTTTCTACTAAAGAATACACAGGTGATACAATTACATGTTTTCTAGAGATTACTCAGGAATTATTCTATGATTGTCAGAGATGCCATAGAACAAATTAGTATTTGCATTGGTGAACTGAAAATCGCGTTAATAAAGTGGCAACCATTGATGAGACGTAGATGAGAGGCTGAGACTGAGAGTGACATGTCATGCCTCTTGTCAGTACAACAATGAGGAAGCGACGGCCGCCACCTTACAGCCACCAGTTTTCGGTCTCAATTTCATTCTCTCTTCTTCTTCATCATCTTTATACTCCCATGTCTAGAGACTCGATTCCATTGTGTTCCCTTCCAAGACATGAATACTTAGAAGGTGCACTTCCATTCAGCCAGCCTCTCTCTCTCTCTATGTGTGTATTATTATTCTAATGAATGTAATAACAAATATTTATGAGCAAGAAAGTGGGCTGTGTGTGAGCACCCCTTCTTCTGAAAATGGCAATGAGGCATCGGGTCCTCCGACAGGAATCCACTATAAACACATTTCCTTAAGAACGTTTCTAATATGCATTATGACATGGAGGAAAACAGTTACCAACGTTTTCCCCATTATCAACCATTTTAAATGCTATGATTTTCGAGTCAGTCTGACAATTGTTTTCTAGTAAGTGCAGTCGAGAGACAACAGAAGGTTCAGCGGTAGAGGACTGCTCCCACAACCGCGCCTTCAGTTGTCCTTTTATTGTTATTATGTTAGGTGGCAGTTCCTAAAAGTACTAATGAGAAACGTACTCTGTACACAGAGATATGCATTTTTCAAGAAGGCGTCATTCCTACTACGATTACGTGCACCAGCTATTCCCTACATACTAAAGTACAAGTACCTATGGCTTTGCATGTCTACTATGCTCTATAACTATATCTCCATATAGGAATTGTTATTATGAGCATTTTAAAATTGTCTTGTGACCTTAACCATGTCATCAGATTAGTCCGCCCACCATTTACCCAATTTTAAACCGTGTCCCAGTACCTCCCGATAACATCTTTGCCTTCTCACACTTCACCGTTTCACTATCTACAATATTACTGGTGCACTGATTGTGAGTACATGGACTCATGGACGCACTCCCTACTCTAAACACATACATTGTACGTAATGCAAGTAAAAATTCCATTCCCTTGTCCAAAAATCAACTGCAAACATGGTAACACGGAATGGGGCTTTATCTTTGGTGACATGACATAACACTGGTGCACTGTACAAAAGCATCTCTCTCTCTCGTGCTAACAACACGATGCCATGTCCTCTCTAATTGCAATCGCTTTTATAATTGTGGTAATTCAATACATGTACTATAGGCCTTATTTATATCATAAAGTATAGGTACACGAAAGACCACATGGAGCATATTTATATGTAGAGGCAGAGATGGAGAGGGCAGGGGCCGTCAAGAAATAAAAGTCTGTCGTTTGTCGTACGTTTTTGTCTCTGTCTCTCTTGAAAATGATATTAATGTCGATGAGCCTATGGTGTATGGACAGACGAACTCCTCCCAAGCAGAATGCTATGTCAAGTTTAAGAGATGTCATGCACACACACCACACACAGCACACAACACGATAAAATCACAGCACATTTAATTCTGTATTACATAGTTTTGTGTCTTGGCTGATTGTTGAGTAAATACATAGCTGCATAATTTGAGACATCACAATACAAATATATTCCACAGTGCATGGCATACTTCCGCATGCACGGTAATTAATGACATTGTCGTGCGTGCAGTATTATTATACGCCGCTATGCTATCAATTGCTCTGTGTGGACACAACCAATTACCTCTCTCGTCTCTACATGTATACATTACATGCATGTGCCCGCATAACGAAACAAACACACAACAAGATCGTTGCCTTTTGATGAATGCGAGACTCTGGTTTAAGAATTCTGCACAGGAACACACAATGACAATAAATCACACATTGAGGGAACAGAATGGCCATTACTCGCTCCCCGCTCTATCAATACATTTAAATCCACCAGAAGCAGAGGCTATGGTGACTTGTGGTGTATGTATACGGGGAGGAGACAGAGAGCTGAATCATTCGTGAGCACAAATTCGATGACTGAATATAATATTTGTAGATGACAATCAATGTCGGATCATTATCTTGAACGTAATATATACACAAGGTAGAATCATAGCATAATAAGTAAGTACGCTGGTAAAATACTACGACACAACAAGGAGCAACACTTGGAATTAATACTATGAACTAAACAACACGAGATGCATATAATGGACAGATTGAACGATAAGGATATTTATTGGCCAGCCACTCGACCATTACAATTCATTCATCAGCAGATGCTAATAAGCCCTCATATTAAATTCCTACTACTTATCTCACATGCTATCGAATTAACAATGAGTCAGGAGAATTACTTTGCGTACACCGTTCGTTGCGTAGCTGCGTCTCTAGCTCTCTTCATGTAATAATACATTCAATACAGATCAGATATTGAAAGATTATGATATTCCAAGGAAACAGACAAAGAACAACGCGAATATATAGTGAGGCATTTTGTGTAAGGCATAAAGTAATGGCCCTAACCTATTTGAACAAATCATCCAAATCAAGCCAAAAACCAATCAAAGGTGAAACGACGAGAATATTAATGCAGGATTAATGCCTCTGTCATTACCAAATGTCCATAAGGAGGAATAATGATGCCAAATATAGAGTGGGTAATAAGAGGATAGGTTCTTAAGTAAACATCGAGACCTATGTGTGTATTGGATTGCATACATAATATATGGAGTCCAAAGAACCCCTGCACTTCATAATCCAATAGCTTCTTAACCTTTCAAGGTCTGACAGAACTCAAAACAGATTGAACAGCAAAACTTTCACACACACACACACACACACAGGATAGCTATTCATTCGAATTCATTTCTAACTATCTATGTCCTAATAAATATAACATGACATAACATGGGAAGGGATAAGTCATGAAAAAGTGGCTGGCACGGCAGAAAAGCGAACGGAAACACAGATATATGAGCTGATGTGCAAGTTTGAAGACACTGAAACTTGCATGAACCACTAAGAATTTATTAGAACAGAGGGAATCACCAGTTAACAGTCTACTCAACATGCCTCATTCTCAACTTGTCTCGCGGTGTTAAACACTTTCCCCACTTGCACGTTCCAAACCGATTAAGTATAACAATTGTAAAAGCAATAAAAATTTAAAGCTGTTTAATTTTAATGTTATTTTTAGGGGAAAATCTTTTCTACAGAAGTAGACATCAAGTAATGATAAGGTCAAGTTGTGTTGTGAGTCATCCGTGTTTAAAGCAAACGCACTTTGGGATAAAGTAGAGAAGAATCAGAGACGTGCATAGAGATTAGTCATTCGTCTCCGCAAGCTTTTAGTGTGTGGAGGCAGCAGACATGGAAGATGCACAGCCACAGAATTCATTTTATGTAATGCAAGATGAAGGCTCAAAGTCAGAGAAAAGCATGAGAGAACGTAATACACGCACAACCAATTTTATATTTATGGTCGTATGACTTCTCTTGCATTCTTCAACAGCACTCCCGTTGTAACCATTCCAGTCAACTAACCTTTACATTTATAAAGCCGAAAATTAAGCCACTGTCAACTCCAATGTATTTCATTTCAGTGAAACTGGCACCCGCTTCTCTACAGATTATGCTACATAGACCTACCGTCGCTCAATTGTAAGAATCTCGGATTCAATCCACTTTCTTACACTAAATCACGTTAGTTGAACCTTCACAGAAAAAGAGAAGCGTTCGTTTCCTTTGTGACTGTGCAAGCAATACGGCAGAAGACCTAGTCCTTTTCAAATAGTAGACTCTAGACATGCTAATGAGACCAAAGATGAGAATTCAAAAAAAAAAAAACTTTTTGTCAATTGTCAATAGGAAGCAACAGTAAGTTGCAGATGCTGCTGACTCAAAAGCAACAAAAGCAACTGCAATTTTCTACATATACTAATTCGTTGATCACACACTGCTCCACAGATACAAGCATTCCTAATGAAATTCGAATGATATTATTATTCACGCATCCGCAATCTGCTACATATATAGCCAGCAGATGATGAGCAGATGAAAACGAAAAAAGTTATTGTAGAAAGCCAAATATTTATTATGTATACCTAAGAACATTGGATTTTTTTCCATCAAAAGACACAATAGTAGTGTTGAGTGCAAAAAAAATTCACCAAAATGTTCACAGGTTGTATGTACTACTAGGAAGACATGCGTACGTATGTAGGTCGTTAATAAAAAGTGTTCTCGGACCGAAGAACCCCAACGAAAATAGCCCCGAGCCATGTTAGCATTTTAAATCCTTGAGTACAAATAGATGTAATAATAATAATAGGTAGTCGGAGCTAAGACGAGAGTAAAATAAATTATCAAGACAATGATAAGTTGCTGGAGGGAGTAGGACAAGGACTACTAAAGCCAAAGTGGAGACTTTTCACACAAATGCAAAGCATTCACTTATTAACTTCTTATAGATGCGTTGCATTCGACTGTTGCATGTGTCTGTGTGTTACAGGAGGGACTGAAAGTTTGCGTGAGACTCTCACTACTACATACAGTGTAGCTGCCACAGATCAACAACTAATCCACGTTCAGAGATCCTGCGTTAGGCTAGTCGTCCTCGCGTCCACGGCCCACAAAAGGAAATGCACAATCCGTCGTCTAACGACCCTCTCGCCGTGTAAGGCCTGTAACACATGCATAGTAGGTACACATAAAAATATACATAGTTCCTACTACAGACAGTAAGATACAAGTGGAACTATTGTACAATGCAACTTTTGTGTGAGTGAACAGTGAAGAAGGAAGAGCGAGAGAAGATTTTAGGGCTTCAGTTGGTCTTGTTCTCTGACGAGGCTGATGAGATGGAACGAAAGAGAGTACTGAGCCTCTTCTCCTATGTATATGTACATACATATACAAAGTATATGTTCATATGTATAGCTATCAAAAAATACTTTGTTTTGTTACGTACATGGTGCTGGACGGTGCACGGCGGATATTAGCTACGGACACAGAGATAGAAGAATCTGTGTAATGTAAAGAAGGAATATAATAATACCGTATATGTTGTCGTATGTACGTACGACGACTGTACATTACTGTGACTACGCATCCATCGCACTCGACGTTATCCTCATTTCCAACATCCACCACCACCACCATCATTCCACCATCATTCCAACAAGTTGTGGCAGTGGTTGCTCTCTGTGCCTGTGAAGAGCACACTGGTGATCACATTTTAGAGCCAATGCCATTGTATTAATATAGGCAACAGCAGCATCCTACATAATATAATAATAATATCTGTTCGGTTCTGAAGATGAATCTTGAAGAAGAAGAGGAAGATACAATGTTGAGAGTTGAATACATTTAGACAGAGAAGTAATACAGCCTTTAAGGAGCCTAGGACATTATTACATGAATAGATGCCATAAGCCAAAGTCACGCTCATCTCTCTCACTTGAATTATTCCGTGTGTGCACTGCATCCACTATGCTGCTGCTCACTGTGGGTACAAGTCAACGTCATGTTGTAGTGGAGACGACGAGTCAAATCAGTTAGTGCCTTCTTTCCTCGTGGTCAAAGTCAAAACGGAATGCAGTTACAATGCCTACATCTTCTTCGTCTTCTTCTCTCGCTCCTCTTTCTATGATCCTCCTTGTGTACTCTGTTCGTTCGCTATTTACTGTTGTAGCTGTTCTATGGCTACTTGTACCAGAACTACTGTAACATACAAAGTATCTTCCTTTCTGACGTTCTCATTGTCAGCAGCAGCGAGTGCATGGTAGCTATTAAATGATATGATTTCGTAGAAGTGGCTGGGTTGTTGTAATGTACATTATATGTTTCTGTTGGTGAATGTAAAACAAACTGCAGTTTTCCTAATTGTGAAAGTAAAATAAAAATTTCCGCATTTTTGAAACATGATACATGATTGTCCAATTAATAAATGCAATATAAGTAGGTAGGTGATACTGGGGGCGATTTTGCATGTGCTCTTAACTTTTCATGGTTATTCTGTAAACAAGGATATTTTATGACTTTCTAACATAAATTACAACTCGCAGCTACAACTTGACTGTTGTGTGCAAGTCCAATAGGCTGCACTTGTCTGCTTTTCCCCAAACACTTACTTTAGTTAGTTAGCTAGAGACGCGGAGCAATCATAAGCAACCTTATCGTTTCAAGGGACCTTTGACAGGATTTACCAATGTTATTAGGCGCGCCTTATTGTGTACGAGAATCAAATCCCCAAATGTGTTTTTTAGTAAAGATACCCTGAGGAAGAGGAGAATCGTTTCACTTAAAATTTTGACTGGAAGCATGTACAAATATTTAGAGTACATGACATTATAGCAATCGGGACTATGTAATTCTAATACTTTCCATGTAGAACAATGGGATTAACCTGTCTCAAAAATGAAAAGCTCATTTTATTTTTTCAGACATTATTAAGTTTGCTTGGCACTCCCCATTTCTACACCATGAGGTCAGAACTTTTCTGGCATAATTGCTAGATGTTTCCTTTGTGTGCTCTGTACATTTTTTGAGAGTATAGCAAAGTGCCACTGTGTACGTACGTGTGCATCTGCATTCTTTTTAATCTACAGGTTTTCATGTAGCACAACATTTATACTTTAGAATGTGTACGTACAACGAACAAAGTCCATATAAAATAGTGTCAATTCATTTCAACGTAACGCAGTCAGATGGACGACGACAACTTCAGAATAAAAACCTGTGACAATTTAGAAAGTGTTCAAAAATGTTATTGGTACGATTAAAAAACGTAAACGCTATACACAGCGACAATTATGTTGGTCTTTATGGCTTTTTTTTGAGACAAGTTTCTGTTTTGTGTCACCGTATTGTCTTCCTCACCTGTGTGAAATCACAACCACACAGTTGTACACTTGTAGTGGTCTATATACGTATATTGGTGGGCCAGCAAGTAGATAGACAAAAGGAGACAGTGAGTGGGCAAAATTACCCGAGACGAGAATTTCAAATTGAATTTTAGCTGCGAGAACCAAAGAGGGAAAAACTTCGTGATGGAAATATGCAAACGGACTTCACAGAAACGTATTTCGTGTACGTAGACAACTTTTTAAGCAAATAAATAAAGGATACCACGTTGCGTCGTATTTCAATATTTTTATGTGTACGTTCACCACAACCAGTATCCTGTCAAATACAGAATGTCATCTACGCATTTTACATACCTTGCACAAGTAAATTATATAAAAGTTTAAAACCATGAAGCTCCATACGTCCTTATACTGCTTGCGACCAGTCTAACGGCACTTTGCAACTTGAGAAACCCCGGTTGCCTCTTCTCCTTTCTTCTTTAAGCTGACAAAAAGGTGTGTATACCTACATACACTATGTACTATGTAGACAGTGTAATAAAATACACCAAGATACTACTTTGTATTCTTCGTGTAGAACAGAAGCACTACTGAATACGACAATAATAATGTTGCCGTAAACAATTTAACAAAGAAAATGAAATTCTGCATACATACAACAAAGTGTCTACATGCGAAATTCATGATATAAAGATGATAATCGTGTGGAAACAATGTGCGAACCTGACAATTTACCATCGATATAATCAGAAATTTGTGAATATGGTCGCTAAAATTCAGCAGTAGTGACGGGGCCGGGCCGATGCGCCGCTTGAGTCGTTAAGAAGGAAGCCAAAATGGCTCGTAATATTATTATTGCAATAAACTTGACACTTGCAAATTTTATTAGAAAATTATAGATGCTACGCGAGTCTGTTACAACTGTAAGGTATTAATCTTTAGAGGGGGATGTGGGCTGAAAGATAATTCGTGAGTTGTTCTTTGATAATTACGCAAAACTAAATCCACATTTACATCCGTGTGTCTCGTTGACTCTGAAAAAAGTATTTCATTGAGCATTGTTCCACTGCACACACACACACACAGCAACAAGTATGCGTAGCCTAGATTTCAGAGTGGTGTGCAAGTCGCAAGAAATGGTCGCAGTAGAAGAACTTGTACACTGAAAACGTTCTGGTAGCCGTACTCAAACGATTTCTCCTATTGCTGTCTCGCTGCTGGTGTTCACAGTTCTTTGTGTGTCCCTCTGTGCGGAATTTCAACTTCAACACTGTCATTACGTTGTCGTCGCTGGTGAATTGATTGTTTTGTGCACATTGCATTAAAAAATTGTCGGAAATAATTTAAAGCTAATAGTAGAATTTTTATTATTAATAAACTGCAATATTATGATGATAGTGGAACTATTTACGTTGCCAACCAAGGAAATTAGAAAGTCCTTGTCCTTCGCATCAGGTCTAATATTGAATGTGCTACTTCTGTGTGTGTGAGAAAAAATCTCAATAACAAACTTGTACAGATTGTGGAGGTCCAAGAAAAGTCTAACAACTCTTGCTCGATGTTTTCACGTATTGTACTTTCAAACAGCACACAGAGTTATGCATTAGCATTAAAAAAGAATACTTTCAATGATCGTCAATCCATACAAAGAAGTGGAATTTAATTTTAAAAAGGTAATAGATTGCTACTGCTGAAAAAACGCATTTTTCATCACTTCCTGCCAAAGTTTCACTCCAAAGAGCTGTTAACCATACAATTGACAACCAATACAACTCAAGCAACTGTACACATACCCCTATTATTAAGTGCTTGTATTGTATGCAGATGTAAAAACACAGCAGAAGCCCTAATGCTACTTATAGTATAATCACTATATTTATATCCCCACCATTTATAGGTTAGCTCGAATTTTAACTTGGCGCAATACTGCCTCAAGAATTTTACAAAAAGAAATTTAAAGAAATGACTAAAATATTAAACAGTATTTTAAAAATTGTAATCCTAAATTTGTGAAATTATAATTGCATAATCTGCTCTACCTTTCATTATAGTTATACATGCCAACTGAACATCAAACTATTCCAAATTTTATTACGTATAGATATTATCAAACTTTTAATTTGTGATATCAAGCATTGTACAGGTAAAACGGTAGCCTATATAAGAGAAAGCTGTACCCGTCACAATTTCCACAGCAGTACGTAAAAACATTTCCACACAAACAAGCACACACAGAGACAGAGTAATCAAAAGAATAAAATAACTTAAATGTACTAGAAGACGAGCTTGCTTAAAACCTTGCTTTAATTGGGAGAGTTTTTTCGCTAGCATATGCATTACACTGGTAATGTGGTAAGGGCTAAGAAATACTAGTGAACAGCCAAGGACGTTTTACTATCACTCATCTAAATCCCCTTTCCGCTTACAACAGCGAACTTATCAGCAAATCTGAACCAAACTCTGCAGTCTGCACACAGCAAATAAATCCAGAAACCCAAGTCAAATTACCATGAAAATTTGTACTTGCATTATTTGTCGTATATGTACATGGACATGTACACGGATCGCTCTCTGCGTACACATTTACTTTAATTAATTTTCGCTAATTGAAAACCTACGGAAACCCACACAGTAAGTACAATTATTTGTAGTGCAAATACATCATCAAGGTTTAATGAAATGAAAACTTTTCAAAAGACCAATCCATTTTCACACACTCTCCACTACAATTAACCTAACTCAAATAAGGAAGAATACATATTACAGCATACAAATGAAATATTACACAATTACCCACTCTCATAGTCACAAAGCTGACAACTTTTGAATACAATTTTTACTCATCAAATTTCCATATCAACAGCGACGGCTACTTGAATTTTAAACACACCTGCTTTGTAAATAGTTGTGGTATTAAACTATAGAAAAGACAAACTTTGTAATAAATCGTCGTACGTATTCACTGTGAAAACTTTTCGGGGATTTACTTTTATGTAGCCATCAGTGGTCAGAAATCTTCATTGACCATATTTCCGTCAATGTAAGAATGTATACTAGTCGCAGCCTGTAAATTAATCCGTATTGACTGAGAGAATAATTAAAAAAGCTCTCAAAAGCGAAATCTGAGGCATGTGAGAGATTGAAGTAAAGTGATGCATAGGAATAAAGTGGGAAGCGCGCAGAAAACGTTTGAACAGTGTTTCAGACACGGTTTCACCACCGCCGCCACCGTTCCTTTATAAATGGACGACGTTTTCGTCTTCACCTAATCATTCACGAGCACAATTATCGTCATTACCGAAGCCATTGACTTCTTTCTCGCATTTTGTAGGCGTTTCACTATCCGCCTCGCAGCTTTAATATTTTATATAGACAAAAGTACGAAATAGTACCCAGTCCTTATTACATGTGTCTGTCTAGGAGCTAAGACAACAATATATGCACAAATGGAATATTAAATATGTGAGATTTTCATCATCCAACTACAAAACCGCTATTAACAGCTTCTTCTGTGTTGTGCGTGAGTTTAACAGGTGGTGAACGAACGGGAAGCAATGAAAATTGAGCTACATACAGATTTACTATTAAAAAGAATTACACAATTTCGAATCAGTTCAGCATGTGATAAAATTGCAATACTAGCACAAAACTCCTGTCAATACTCATCACTACATACACAACGTAAAATGTCAATAGTACATAAAATATGTACTGATAACTAGTAAAGAAATTTTCTGAGCACACTTCCTCACCAGAATTCCAAGAGATTTCTCATAAATTCATAATTTCAATGTAGTCCACAAAGATTAGAACATGGACAATTTATTCACTCTCACTCTCACGACATCAATAAAAACCATCTTTCCGTTTATTTCATACTTGGCACAAATTGTCGAGTGTCTAATACGTGTCTGTCTCTACCGTATCATTTATACTATTACTATGTACATTGTGGGTGGTTGACACATGTTTCAACGCATCTATATGCCTTCACCAACCTAGTCCTCTTCTATATAGAGAGAAATATTTCGCAAACGTACACCTGTTGTGCATATTAATAGTGGACATGCACCATTACCATTGCTAGTAGTAATAACGAGCAGCGGTGGTTACACGTACACATAAAGTATCATAAAATTCACATAATACAATATGTCTTATTATTATTATTATTATTATTACCTAATGGATAATCACAAAAGCCAGCAACAGATAATAGATGGTAAAAAATAGCTATAAACTGCTAATGCCACACACAGAAGACAAATTCTTAAGGGAACAAATGAAAATAGACGATATTGTATTCAAGATTGGAAAATGAACGTGAACTACTACATAGTGCTGTGCTATAGGGCTCTCTACAATTACTACAAGAGACTCGCCAAGTACTTTACCTATACCGACAAGACATCATGATGATGATTGCATTTCCATTATAGATTCTTTCTGTGTGTGTATATTCGACGTAACTTTCCATTTTATTACTTGTGTATTATTACACGCCTGTTGGTAATTACATACGATGTTTCACCATTCAACTCACAATCAGACAACCATTCCAGCATTGCCGTCAAAGTTATTCACTATTACAATGAGTTAAACATGCATTATCTATACTTACACCTCTAGTCTATTGTATTAAGTCTATACGTGTGATTATGATGGCTTCGCTCGGCTATTTCTCATTTGCTCATCACATCACATCTTGTACTCTATCAAACTTTGCAGCTTTTGTGCACCAAGATACAGGTGTAATGATCCTATTACTATACCACTAAACAGCACCACTATAGATTACTACTTCTACTAATACTCATCGTAATAAGTAATCACAAATTCCTTAACTATAATTATATAAGCAACGTGAACAACAAATGTAAACTCTGTACACAGTACAGTACAGTGTAGATATTAAAAAGATGTTCTCCTATTATTACAAATGATTATGTTACTGGTCAGTAGAGACAGACAATAATAGCACATAGTGTTCTCGCTTATTATTAATTAAAATCTAACTAGCTACACAAACGATACAACGTAACTGATTACTACATACTACCACTTATAATTAGACACTTATTTTGTGAAGAGACAGAGAGAAAAGAAATGAAGGGTTAAACTATTATAGCATATGGCAAATTAGAATATAAAAATTCCTTTTTCTACACACCAACAACTTAAGCTACCATTACTTTTATAATGCTAGTTTAAGTTGTTGGTGTGTAGAAAAGGAATGTGTGCATATGCAAAGAATCCTAGTGTCAGGAAATTAAATTTATTTTTTCGAAATGTGCAAGTTAAGTGGATGTCCATCCTTTGAAATCTATACACACTGATTCAGCCAAGTGTGAAGAGATCTGCCCAAAATTCTCATGTACACTCTAGAGTTCAGATTACGATGGAGAGCACATGCAATTATAACATTGTACATGTAGGTAAGTGTGCATTTACTCATTAGGCTTCTGGCTGCTATGAGGCATTTTTGTACATATGTACATAACGTTCATACGGCAGTCAGTTACACAATCCTCAGTCAGCTTCATTTTGATACATAATACCAGTCATAGAAACTAGATTTTACAACCAACCAGAATGCAATGATATGATGTAGAGGCTGTGCTCAAGTGCTGTATGTCAGTGCACATTCCTTCAACGTGTAATACAAGATACGAGTGTTTACAACAAGGCAGCCACGTTTCTAACGTGCATGGCAGACTCGCAATTGAAAGTAAACAGCCTTTACGTGTATTTAGACGTTTTTATGTGTGTTTCTATGTGCACAGTGTACCATGCATTGAATGGAAGAAAGCACACGGAGGGAGACGAGACGGTTCACAAGACGCTCTAGCAATCGTCGGATTACAAATTCCTATCTGATTACTGTACAAGAGAATTAATTATCAGATGTTTTTATCATCACTCATCACACTCTTAAGTGTGCAAAGCAACAGCGCTTATAACTAAGCTGCCCATCACATCTCTGCATTAATTCTATTATGCACTTGCAAATTTTTCACACAAATTTTCATTAATACAGCAAAGCTTGATTATGGGAAAATTAGTGGCTAGAATTGAGACATTTGTGAACGTGTATTTGGGCCCAGGGTCAAATAAATGTAATAAGTAGTTTATACGTCTTTATTTATGTGCAGATCGTTAATTCAGAAATTAGAAAATCTGTGTGGCAGCGTTGTTTACGCGTCACGTAAGGCCACCAACAGAGACTCTTATGATAAATTCGCAATCGCAGCATATTTGCATTTACTTCGTAGCATTAACGTTTGGCGACCCGGCCGCCACGGTTCACAGTACGCCAGGAGACATTTGACAGATTTACGAGATTTCTTCTTGTGTGCACCGGAGAACAGAGACGACATGAAACGACAACAAGAGTCACAAGTCAAAGCGCAGCATAAGCACAACTGCAATACTTATGTGTATGCTGTCATTGAAAGAAGAGTTAAACACGAAACAAAAAAAAGACTTACGATTGCATATTTAACTGTGAAAAGGGCAAACACGAATTTATTTACTCTAATTTCCATAGTTGTCACCTTAAAGAAATTCAAGTACTCATAACTTTGTAAACCTGCCACCTGAGCAACGCTATATTACCTTAACGAAATATAATTCGTTTTCAGTTTCGGTTAAAGGCAGCGGTGAAGAATTTGTCGAAATTCGACTTGCAATTTCTTTTCCAGCAATTTGAGAGAAGTCTGCACTCTTTCTTATCCGTCTGGAAACTTTCCGTTTAAAGACAAGAAATCGTATGTACATCTGCGAAAGCCAATGTAAACGTATTTCTGGCATCAATAGGAAAAAACCAGTTGGACGGAGTGGCCGAGCATATCCGCGAAGAAGGGGAAGTAACAAAGTATGTCACACACCCACAACACCATTTGCCATTTACGTATTTTTATTTACTTTTAGCCAGTTTCTGGTCATTAAACCAAACGAGCTTAAAGCAAAGCCCGTGAATCTTAGTCAACATTATATTCAGATGACACGTATGCATTTGGACGGAACGAAGAGAATATGTCATTTCATCCTTCTTCTTCTTCTTCTGGTCACACTACAAACTATTCTTCATATTTATATGCTAGCATCCAGTCGCCTATCCTCCATTTGAAACATTAAATGCGGTTTACAGAAACGTACGCTGCGCTCTTCTGTCACTCCTCACACGTGTGAGCACATTAAATTATTATTATGCGAACGTAAATACATTAAAGAACAGTGAAGCCAAGTACAGGAACATTTCCTACAGACAGTAAAAAACTTTTTCACCTTTGTGTTACCTTCTTTCCCTTCTTCTTGTCTATCCGTTCCTACTGCATTACATTATACCAACAAAACATACACTTAATACACATGTACGGGCAAATAATTCACGAAGTGACTGAGTACACGTTTCACTCCAAGTATCCGCATTGTAGACAGACATACCTTCGTAATGTATTAAGTATAAAATGTACGACAAGTTGAGTGAGTGAGTACTGTATGCTGTTCATCTCACGACATTTTATTATTATTACATCATAGCATATCTCTGTGTGTAAAGGTAGAGCCCACACTGTCTGTCATTGTTGGCTGGTTTTTCTCCGCATGGAGACACATTCTCACACACCAATCATAAAATAGTCCATAAAACAAGGAAGAGAGCTACGTACTAGCAAATAACACTGAAGCAGACGACGACTCGTTTCGAGTTTGTCGACGTTTCAGTCGACCTCAAAGCATTTTTCAACGAATTTTTCATCTGCCAATCATATGCATCTCTCTCGCAGCTCCACTTGACTACTAGATATGTACAGGTATGGCCCATTATTATTATTATTATGGCAAACGCACATTATACTTCCATGTGACATAAATACCTAAAACAGTCGTTCTCCCAATCAGAATAAGAGTGATGTATACTCTCATTTAGCAACCTGCTCTGACCTTCTCATTAATATATGTGTGTGTGTGAGGTGTTAAAATGTAATAAACAGAGACAGTAGTAGTACGCAGAGAGAAACAAAGAGGATAACAATTATTCCCATTCCACATGCAATTTGGAGCCACTTGAATTTCAGAGAACAAACAAACAAATGACGGCTATTTAGTATAGAATTTACTGATGGCACATAAAGAAGAGCTCGATAAACGGCAATTATCACACTTCCACAGACGCAGATCTTATACTACAGCAAATTATGAATACACATAATATAACGTGAAACAAGGAAACATACCATTAGAACACTGTCTAACACAATTCTTCTTGTTAACAAGTGTACGTGGCACAACAGAGTGTAATTTTTCATTGGGGCTATAATTGGAACAGTCTAATACCCGTATTCTGAACCTCGTCTTGAGTCGGACTTAAGATTTTTCTTTATAGAACTACCGCGACCCAAGACCGAC